>JACEFZ010020807.1:0-5000 GCA_014155875.1 Cepaea nemoralis
CCAGCACACCCTCCCAAGGGCCCCCCCCACCAATCCCACAGCGGTCCCAGACACCAGCCACCCACCACAGCGGCCCCCACACAGCCACTCCACCACAGCGGTCCCAGACACCAGCCACTCCACCACAGCCCCCCAAACCCCGCCACCCCAGGGCCCAAACCACCCCCCCACCGGCCAGCCACCCCACCACAGCGGCCAGACACCAGCCACTCCACACACAGCGGTCTTAGACACCAGCCACTCCACCACAGCGGCCCTAGACACCAGCCACTCCACCACAGCGGTCTTAGACACCAGCCCTACAATACGCTACAGCGGTCCCAGACACCAGCCACTCCACAAAGCGGTCTTAGACAACAGCCACTCCACCACAGCGGTCCCAGACACCAGCCCTACACAATACGCCACAGCGGTCCCAGACACCAGCCACTCCACCACAGCGGTCCCAGACACCAGCCCTACACAATACGCCACAGCGGTCCCAGACACCAGCCCTACACAATACGCCACAGCGGTCCCAGACACCA
Organism: Cepaea nemoralis; assembly: GCA_014155875.1. Taxonomy (NCBI): domain Eukaryota; kingdom Metazoa; phylum Mollusca; class Gastropoda; order Stylommatophora; family Helicidae; genus Cepaea; species Cepaea nemoralis. Next base: position 528 of record JACEFZ010020807.1, read on the forward strand.
GCCACTCCACCACAGCGGTCCCAGACACCAGCCACTCCACCACAGCGGCCCCAGACACCAGCCACTCCACCACAGCGACCCTAGACACCAGCCACTCCACCACAGCGGTCTTAGACACCAGCCACTCCCCCACAGCGGTCCCAGACACCAGCCACTCCACCACAGCGGTCCCAGACACCAGCCACTCCACCACAGCGGTCCCAGACACCAGCCACTCCACCACAGCGGTCTTAGACACCAGCCACTCCACCACATCGGTCCCAGACACCAGCCACTCCACCACAGCGGTCCCAGACACCAGCCACTCCACCACAGCGGTCTTAGACACCAGCCACTCCACCACAGCGGTCCCAGACACCAGCCCTACACAATACGCCACAGCGGTCCCAGACACCAGCCCTACACAATACGCCACAGCGGTCCCAGACACCAGCCCTACACAATACGCCACAGCGGTCCCAGACACCAGCCACTCCACCACAGCGGTCCCAGACACCAGCCCTACACAATATGCCACAGCGGTCCCAGACACCAGCCACTCCACCACAGCGGTCCCAGACACCAGCCACTCCACCACAGCGGCCCCAGACACCAGCCACTCCACCACAGCGGCCTAGACACCAGCCACTCCACCACAGCGGTCTTAGACACCAGCCACTCCACCACAGCGGTCCCAGACACCAGCCACTCCACCACAGCGGTCCCAGACACCAACCACTCCACCACAGCGGTCCCAGACACCAGCCACTCCACCACAGCGGTCCCAGACACCAGCCACTCCACCACAGCGGTCCCAGACACCAGCCACTCCACCACAGCGGTCCCAGACACCAGCCACTCCACCACAGCGGTCCCAGACACCAGCCCTACACAATACGCCACAGCGGTCCCAGACACCAGCCCTACACAATACGCCACAGCGGTCCCAGACACCAGCCCTACACAATATGCCACAGCGGTCCCAGACACCAGCCACTCCACCACAGCGGTCCCAGACACCAGCCACTCCACCACAGCGGCCCCAGACACCAGCCACTCCACCACAGCGGCCCTAGACACCAGCCACTCCACCACAGCGGTCTTAGACACCAGCCACTCCACCACAGCGGTCCCAGACACCAGCCACTCCACCACAGCGGTCCCAGACACCACCACTCCACAACAGCGGTCCCAGACACCAGCCACTCCACCACAGCGGTCCCAGACACCAGCCACTCCCCACAGCGGTCCCAGACACCAGCCACTCCACCACAGCGGTCCCAGACACCAGCCACTCCACCACAGCGGTCCCAGACACCAGCCCTACACAATACGCCACAGCGGTCCCAGACACAAGCCACTCCACCACAGCGGTCTTAGACACCAGCCACTCCACCACAGCGGTCCCAGACACCAGCCACTCCACCACAGCGGTCCCAGACACCAGCCACTCCACCACAGCGGTCCCAGACACCAGACACTCCACCACAGCGGTCCCAGAAACCAGCCACTCCACCACAGCAGCCCTAGACACCAGCCACTCCACCACAGCGGTCCTAGACACCAGCCACTCCACCACAGCGGTCCCAGACACCAGCCACTCCACCACAGCGGTCCCAGACACCAGCCACTCCACCACAGCGGCCCAAGACACCAGCCACTCCACCACAGCGGTCCCAGACACCAGCCACTCCACCACAGCGGTCTTAGACACCAGCCACTCCACCACAGCGGTCCCAGACACCAGCCACTCCACCACAGGGTCCCAGACACCAGCCACTCCACCACAGCGGTCTTAGACACCAGCCACTCCACCACAGCGGTCTTAGACACCAGCCACTCCACCACAGCGGCCCTAGACACCAGCCACTCCACCACAGCGGTCCTTAGACACCAGCCCTACACAATACGCTACAGTGGTCCCAGACACCAGCCACTCCACAAAAGCGGTCTTAGACAACAGCCACTCCACCACAGCGGTCCCAGACAATAACCCTACACAATATCCACAGCGGTCCCAGACACCAGCCCTACACAATACGCCACAGCGGTCCCAGACACCAGCCCTACACAATACGCCACAGCGGTCCCAGACACCAGCCACTCCACCACAGCGGTCCCAGACACCAGCCACACCACCACAGCGGCCCCAGACACCAGCCACTCCACCACAGCGGCCCTAGACACCAGCCACTCCACCACAGCGGTCTTAGACACCAGCCACTCCACCACAGCGGTCCCAGACACCAGCCACTCCACCACAGCGGTCCCAGACACCAGCCACTCCACCACAAGCGGTCCCAGACACCAGCCACTCCACCACAGCGGTCTTAGACACCAGCCACTCCACCACATCGGTCCCAGACACCAGCCACTCCACCACAGCGGTCCCAGACACCAGCCACTCCACCACAGCGTCCCAGACACCAGCCCTACCAATACCCACAGCGGTCCCAGACACCACCCTACACACATACCCACAGCGGTCCCAGACACCAGCCCTACACAATACGCCACAGCGGTCCCAGACACCAGCCACTCCACCACAGCGGTCTTAGACACCAGCCACTCCACCACAGCGGTCCCAGACACCAGCCCTACACAATACCACAGCGGTCCCAGACACCAGCCCTACACAATACGCCACAGCGGTCCCAGACACCAGCCCTACACAATATGCCACAGCTGTCCCAGACACCAGCCACTCCACCACAGCGGTCCCAGACACCAGCCACTCCACCACAGCGGCCCCAGACACCAGCCACTCCACCACAGCGGCCCTAGACACCAGCCACTCCACCACAGCGGTCTTAGACACCAGCCACTCCACCACAGCGGTCCCAGACACCAGCCATTCCACCACAGCGGTCCCAGACACCAACCACTCCACCACAGCGGTCCCAGACACCAGCCACTCCACCACAGCGGTCCCAGACACCAGCCACTCCACCACAGCGGTCCCAGACACCAGCCACTCCACAGCGGTCCCAGACACCAGCCACTCCACCACAGCGGTCCCAGACACCAGCCCTACACAATACGCCACAGCGGTCCCAGACACAAGCCACTCCACCACAGCGGTCTTAGACACCAGCCACTCCACCACAGCGGTCCCAGACACCAGCCACTCGCACACACAGCGTATCCCAGACACCCAGCCCACTCCACACAGCGTCCCATGAACACTCAGCAACTCCAACACCATGCGGTCCCAGACAACCAGCCACTCCCCCACAGCAGGCCCTAGACACCAGCCACTCCACCACAGCGGTCCCAGACACCAGCCACTCCACCACATGCGGTCCCAGACACCAGCCACTCTCAACACAGCGTTCCAGACACCAGCCATCCACACCACAGCGGCCCTAGACACCAGCCACTCCAACTCACAAGCGAGCCCAGACAAACCCAGCCACTCCACCACAGCGGTCTTAGACACCAGCCACTCCACCACAGAGGTCCCAGACACCAGCCACTCCACACAGCGGCCCAGACACCAGCCACTCACCACAGCGGTCCTTAGACACCAGCCACTCCACCACAGCGGTCCTTAGACACCAGCCACTCCACCACAGCGGTCTTAGACACCAGCCACTCCACCACAGCGGCCCAGACACCAGCCACTCCACCACAGCGGTCCTTAGACACCAGCCACTACAACTACGCTACAGGTCCCTAGACACCAGCCACTCCACCACAGCGGGTCTTCAGACACCAGCCACTCCACCACAGCGGTCCCAGACACCAGCCCTACATCCACCACAGCGGTCCCAGACACCAGCCACTCCACCACAGCGGTCCCCTAGACACCAGCCCTACACCATACGCCACAGCGGTCCCAGACACCAGCCACACTCCACCACAGCGGTCCCAGACACCAGCCACCTCCACCACAGCGGTCCCAGACACCAGCCACTCACCACAGCGGCCCTAGACACCAGCCACTCCACCACAGCGGTCCTTAAGACACCAGCCACTCCACCACAGCGGTCTTAGACACCAGCCACTCCACCACAGCGGTCCAGACACCAGCCACTCCACCAGCAGCGGTCCCAGACACCAGCACTCCACCCACGCGGGTCTTAGACACCCGCCACTCCACCACCTCGGTCCCAGACAGCCCAGCCACCTGCCCACCACAGAGCGGTCCCAGACACCAAGCCACCTCCACCACAGGCGGTCCCAGACACCAGCCCTACACAATAAGCCACAGCGGTCCCAGACACCAGCCACTCCACCCATAGCGGTCTTAGGACCCAGCCACTCCTACCACAGCGGTCCCCGAGACACCCAGCCCTACACAATAACGCCACAGCGGTCCCAGACACCAGCACGTACAAATACGCCACAGCGGGTCTCCCAGACCACCAGCCTCTACACAATACGCCACAGCCGGTCCCAGACACCAGCCACTCTCACCACAGCGGTCTTAGACACCAGCCACTCCACCACAGCGGTCCCAGACACCAGCCCTATCACAATACGCCACAGCGG
>JACEFZ010020807.1:10000-16134 GCA_014155875.1 Cepaea nemoralis
CTGTGGTGGAGTGGCTGGTGTCTGGGACCGCTGTGGTGGAGTGGCTGGTGTCTGGGACCGCTGTGGTGGAGTGGCTGGTGTCTAGGACCGCTGTGGTGGAGTGGCTGGTGTCTGGGACCGCTGTGGTGGAGTGGTGGTGTCTGGGACCGCTGTGGTGGAATGGCTGGTGTCTGGGACCGCTGTGGTGGAGTGGCTGGTGTCTAAGACCGCTGTGGTGGAGTGGCTGGTGTCTAGGGCCGCTGTGGTGGAGTGGCTGGTGTCTGGGGCCGCTGTGGTGGAGTGGCTGGTGTCTGGGACCGCTGTGGTGGAGTGGCTGGTGTCTGGGACAGCTGTGGCATATTGTGTAGGGCTGGTGTCTGGGACCGCTGTGGCGTATTGTGTAGGGCTGGTGTCTGGGACCGCTGTGGCGTATTGTGTAGGGCTGGTGTCTGGGACCGCTGTGGTGGAGTGGCTGGTGTCTAAGACCGCTGTGGTGGAGTGGCTGGTGTCTGGGACCGCTGTGGCGTATTGTGTAGGGCTGGTGTCTGGGACCGCTGTGGCGTAGTGTGTAGGCTGGTGTCTGGGACCGCTGTGGCGTATTGTGTAGGGCTGGTGTCTGGGACCGCTGTGGTGGAGTGGCTGGTGTCTGGGACCGCTGTGGTGGAGTGGCTGGTGTCTGGGACCGATGTGGTGGAGTGGCTGGTGTCTAAGACCGCTGTGGTGGAGTGGCTGGTGTCTGGGACCGCTGTGGTGGAGTGGCTGGTGTCTGGGACCGCTGTGGTGGAGTGGCTGGTGTCTGGGACCGCTGTGGTGGAGTGGCTGGTGTCTAAGACCGCTGTGGTGGAGTGGCTGGTGTCTAGGGCCGCTGTGGTGGAGTGGCTGGTGTCTGGGGCCGCTGTGGTGGTGTGGCTGGTGTCTGGGACCGCTGTGGTGGAGTGGCTGGTGTCTGGGACCGCTGTGGCGTATTGTGTAGGGCTGGTGTCTGGGACCGCTGTGGCGTATTGTGTAGGGCTGGTGTCTGGGACCGCTGTGGCATATTGTGTAGGGTTATTGTCTGGGACCGCTGTGGTGGAGTGGCTGTTGTCTAAGACCGCTTTTGTGGAGTGGCTGGTGTCTGGGACCACTGTAGCGTATTGTGTAGGGCTGGTGTCTAAGACCGCTGTGGTGGAGTGGCTGGTGTCTAGGGCCGCTGTGGTGGAGTGGCTGGTGTCTAAGACCGCTGTGGTGGAGTGGCTGGTGTCTAAGACCGCTGTGGTGGAGTGGCTGGTGTCTGGGACCGCTGTGGTGGAGTGGCTGGTGTCTGGGACCGCTGTGGTGGAGTGGCTGGTGTCTAAGACCGCTGTGGTGGAGTGGCTGGTGTCTGGGACCGCTGTGGTGGAGTGGCTGGTGTCTTGGGCCGCTGTGGTGGAGTGGCTGGTGTCTTGGACCGCTGTGGTGGAGTGGCTGGTGTCTGGGACCGCTGTGGTGGAGTGGCTGGTGTCTAGGACCGCTGTGGTGGAGTGGCTGGTGTCTAGGGCTGCTGTGGTGGAGTGGCTGGTTTCTGGGACCGCTGTGGTGGAGTGTCTGGTGTCTGGGACCGCTGTGGTGGAGTGGCTGGTGTCTGGGACCGCTGTGGTGGAGTGGCTGGTGTCTGGGACCGCTGTGGTGGAGTGGCTGGTGTCTAAGACCGCTGTGGTTTGGGGTGGCTTGTGTCTGGGACCGCTGTGGCGTATTGTGTAGGGCTGGTGTCTGGGACCGCTGTGGTGGAGTGGCTGGTGTCTGGACCGCTGTGGGAGTGGCTGGTGTCTGGGACCGCTGTGGTGGAGTGGCTGGTGTCTGGGACCGCTGTGGTGGAGTGGCTGGTGTCTGGGACCGCTGTTGTGGAGTGGTTGGGGTCTGGGACCGCTGTGGTGGAGTGGCTGGTGTCTGGGACCGCTGTGGTGGGTGGCTGGTGTCTAGGACCGCTGTGGTGGAGTGGCTGGTGTCTAGGCCGCTGTGGTGGAGTGGCTGGTGTCTGGGGCCGCTGTGGTGGGTGGCTGGTGTCTGGGACCGCTGTGGGGGAGTGGCTGGTGTCTGGGACCGCTGTGGCATATTGTGTAGGGCTGGTGTCTGGACCGCTGTGGTGGAGTGGCTGGTGTCTGGGACCGCTGTGGCGTATTGTGTAGGGCTGGTGTCTGGGACCGCTGTGGCGTATTGTGTAGGGCTGGGGTCTGGGACCGCTGTGGCGTATTGTGTAGGGCTGGTGTCTGGGACCGCTGTGGTGGAGTGGCTGGTGTCTAGACCGCTGTGGTGGAGTGGCTGGTGTCTGGACCGCTGTGGTGGAGTGGCTGGTGTCTGGGACCGATGTGGTGGAGTGGCTGGGGTCTAAGACCGCTGTGGTGGAGTGGCTGGTGCTGGGACCGCTGTGGTGGAGTGGCTGGTGTCTGGGACCGCTGTGGTGGAGTGGCTGGTGTCTGGGACCGCTGTGGGGGAGTGGCTGGTGTCTAAGACCGCTGTGGTGGAGTGGCTGGTGTCTAGGGTCGCTGTGGTGGAGTGGCTGGTGTCTGGGGCCGCTGTGGTGGAGTGGCTGGTGTCTGGGACCGCTGTGGTGGAGTGGCTGGTGTCTGGGACCGCTGTGGCGTATTGTGTAGGGCTGGTGTCTGGGACCGCTGTGGCGTATTGTGTAGGGCTGGTGTCTGGGACCGCTTTGGTGGAGTGGCTGGTGTCTGGGACCGCTGTGGCGTATTGTGTAGGGCTGGTGTCTGGGACCGCTGTGGTGGAGTGGCTGTTGTCTAAGACCGCTTTTGTGGAGTGGCTGGTGTCTGGGACCGCTGTAGCGTATTGTTTAGGGCTGGTGTCTAAGACCGCTGTGGTGGAGTGGCTGGTGTCTAGGGCCGCTGTGGTGGAGTGGCTGGTGTCTAAGACCGCTGTGGTGGAGTGGCTGGTGTCTAAGACCGCTGTGGTGGAGTGGCTGGTGTCTAAGACCGCTGTGGTTGAGTGGCTGGTGTCTGGGACCGCTGTGGTGGAGTGGCTGGTGTCTGGGACCGCTGTGGTGGAGTGGCTGGTGTCTAAGACCGCTGTGGTGGAGTGGCTGGTGTCTGGGACCGCTGTTGTGGAGTGGCTGGTGTCTAGGGCCGCTGTGGTGGAGTGGCTGGTGTCTGGGACCGCTGTGGTGGAGTGGCTGGTGTCTGGGACCGCTGTGGTGGAGTGGCTGGTGTCTGGGACCGCTGTGGTGGAGTGGCTGGTGTCTAGGGCCGCTGTGGTGGAGTGCCTGGTGTCTGGGACCGCTGTGGTGGAGTGGCTGGTGTCTAAGACCGCTGTGGTGGAGTGGCTGGTGTCTGGGACCGCTGTGGTGGAGTGGCTGGTGTCTTGGGCCGCTGTGGTGGAGTGGCTGGTGTCTGGGACCGCTGTGGTGGAGTGGCTGTGTCTGGACCGCTGTGGTGGAGTGGCTGGTGTCTGGGACCGCTGTGGTGGAGTGGCTGGTGTCTAGGGCTGCTGTGGTGGAGTGGCTGGTGTCTGGGACCGCTGTGGTGGAGTGTCTGTGTCTGGGACCGCTGTGGTGAAGTGGCTGGTGTCTGGGACCGCTGTGGTGGAGTGGCTGGTGTCTAGGGCCGCTGTGGTGGAGTGGCTGGTGTCTAAGACCGCTGTGGTGGAGTGGCTTGTGTCTGGGACCGCTGTGGGGTATTGTGTAGGGCTGGTGTCTGGGACCGCTGTGGTGGAGTGGCTGGTGTCTGGGACCGCTGTGGTGGAGTGGCTGGTGTCTGGGACCGCTGTGGTGGAGTGGCTGGTGTCTGGGACCGCTGTGGTGGAGTGGCTGGTGTCTGGGACCGCTGTGGTGGAGTGGTTGGTGTCTGGGACCGCTGTGGTGGAGTGGCTGGTGTCTGGACCGCTGTGGTGGAGTGGCTGGTGTCTAAGACCGCTGTGGTGGAGTGGCTGGTGTCTAGGGCCGCTGTGGTGGAGTGGCTGGTGTCTGGGGCCGCTGTGGTGGAGTGGCTGGTGTCTGGGACCGCTGTGGTGGAGTGGCTGGTGTCTGGGACCGCTGTGGCATATTGTGTAGGGCTGGTGTCTGGGACCGCTGTGGCGTATTGTGTAGGGCTGGTGTCTGGGACCGCTGTGGCGTATTGTGTAGGGCTGGTGTCTGGGACCGCTGTGGTGGAGTGGCTGGTGTCTAAGACCGCTGTGGTGGAGTGGCTGGTGTCTGGGACCGCTGTGGCGTATTGTGTAGGGCTGGTGTCTGGGACCGCTGTGGCGTATTGTGTAGGGCTGGTGTCTGGGACCGCTGTGGCGTATTGTGTAGGGCTGGTGTCTGGGACCGCTGTGGTGGAGTGGCTGGTGTCTAAGACCGCTGTGGTGGAGTGGCTGGTGTCTGGGACCGCTGTGGCGTATTGTGTAGGGCTGGTGTCTGGGACCGCTGTGGTGGAGTGGCTGGTGTCTGGGACCGCTGTGGTGGAGTGGCTGGTGTCTGGGACCGATGTGGTGGAGTGGCTGGTGTCTAAGACCGCTGTGGTGGAGTGGCTGGTGTCTGGGACCGCTGTGGTGGAGTGGCTGGTGTCTGGGACCGCTGTGTGGAGTGGCTGGTGTCTGGGACCGCTGTGGTCGAGTGGCTGGTGTCTAGACCGCTGTGGTGGAGTGGTGGTGGCTGGGCTGAGCGCTGTGGTGGGTGGCTGGTGTCTGGGGCCGCTGTGGTGGTTGGCTGTGTCTGGGACCGCTGTGGTGGAGTGGCTGGTGTCTGGGACCGCTGTGGCGTATTGTGTAGGGCTGGTGTCTGGGGCCGCTGTGGCGTATTGTGAGGGCTGGTGTCTGGGACCGCTGTGGCATATTGGGGTAGGGTTATTGTCTGGGACCGCTGTGGTGGAGTGGCTGTTGTCTAAGACCGCTTTTGTGGAGTGGCTGGTGTCTGGGACCACTGTAGCGTATTGTGTAGGCTGGTGTCTAAGACCGCTGTGGTGGAGTGGCTGGTGTCTAGGGGCCCCTGTGGTGGAGTGGCTGGTGTCTAAGACCGCTGTGGTGGAGTGGCTGGTGTCTAAGACCGCTGTGGTGGAGTGGCTGGTGTCTGGGACCGCTGTGGTGGAGTGGCTGGTGTCTGGGACCGCTGTGGTGGAGTGGCTGGTGTCTAAGACCGCTGTGGTGGAGTGGCTGGTGTCTGGGACCGCTGTGGTGGAGTGGCTGGTGTCTTGGGCCGCTGTGGTGGAGTGGCTGGTGTCTGGGCCGCTGTGGTGGAGTGGCTGGTGTCTGGGACCGCTGTGGTGGAGTGCTGGTGTCTAGGACCGCTGTGGTGGAGTGGCTGGTGTCTAGGCCCGCTGTGGTGGAGTGGCTGGTGTCTGGGACCGCTGTGGTGGAGTGTCTGGTGTCTGGGACCGCTGTGGTGGAGTGGCTGGTGTCTGGACCGCTGTGGTGGAGTGGCTGGTGTCTGGGACCGCTGTGGTGGAGTGGCTGGTGTCTAGACCGCTGTGGTGGAGTGGCTTGTGTCTGGGACCGCTGTGGCGTATTGTGTAGGGCTGGTGTCTGGGACCGCTGTGGTGGAGTGGCTGGTGTCTGGGACCGCTGTGGTGGAGTGGCTGGTGTCTGGGACCGCTGTGGTGGGTGCTGGTGTCTGGGACCGCTGTGGTGGAGTGGCTGGTGTCTGGACCGCTGTGGTGGAGTGGTTGGTGTCTGGGACCGCTGTGGTGGAGTGGCTGGTGTCTGGGACCGCTGTGGTGGAGTGGCTGGTGTCTAAGACCGCTGTGGTGGAGTGGCTGGTGTCTAGGGCCGCTGTGGTGGGTGGCTGGTGTCTGGGGCCGCTGTGGTGGAGTGGCTGGTGTCTGGGACCGCTGTGGTGGAGTGGCTGGTGTCTGGGACCGCTGTGGCATATTGTGTAGGGCTGGTGTCTGGGACCGCTGTGGCGTATTGTGTAGGGCTGGTGTCTGGGACCGCTGTGGCGTATTGTGTAGGGCTGGTGTTCGGGGGGGGGCTGGGTGGTGGAGTGGCTGGTGTCTGGGACCGCTGTGGTGGAGTGGCTGGTGTCTGGGACCGCTGTGGGGTGGGGGTTTGGGTTTTGGTGGGGCTGGGACCGCTGTGGTGGAGTGGCTGGTGTCTGGGACCGCTGTGGTGGAGTGGTTGGTGTCTGGGACCGCTGTGGTGGAGTGGCTGGTGTCCTGGGACCGCTGTGGTGGAGTGGCTGGGGTGTCTAAAAAGGGGGGGGGGGGACCGCTTTGGGG
>JACEFZ010020808.1:0-17701 GCA_014155875.1 Cepaea nemoralis
GTTCCCCCTGGCTTTGCATTTTCCTCAAAAACCAAATTTCCCCCCAGGCCCCCTTTTTCAAAAATTTGGGTTTTTTTCAGCTTGACTGCACATGTCCAAGTTTCCATCCATAAAAAAAAAACAGGCCATGTACCCCCTCAACCTCTTTTCTCGTTTAAATTTACATCTTTTTATTGGTCAGAATGTCTTTCATCTTGCAAAGGCTATTTTTCCCATGGCATTCTTTTTTAATCTCATAAAGGGCATCTCCATCAGTTTTAGACTGTTTCCAGATATTGTACGTTCACTTTTCGAATATTCCCATTTATTTTGATATTCTTGTGGTCCAATGCTAGTCAAAAATATGTGTTTTTATTTTAAAAATATTCTGGAAATCATCTGCCTGTTACACCTAAAGGTACTTTTAAATTTTTTTTTGGTACTTTGTAATCACATTTGAATCCTTCCAGATAGCCGGGTACACACTAAATAGACTGAAAGATTTGGCATTTTGATTATGCTAGATTAGTTTCTTGATACCAGTATTTCTGCTAAATATATATAAATTATGTTTCTTGATTGTGTACAGTATGTCTGCTAGAATGCATTTGCATTATGAAACATTTCTACCTGTTAAAGCATATTTTACAAATCAAAATTATGTCTATTTCATGTCATTTTCAATTCAGAAACAGGTGAATCATGATATTCATGAACTTTATGTTGTTTAGTTAATAAACAGATCAGAATCATTATGATAAATGTGACAAATGTCATATTCGAGTATCTCTCTCATCTTTAGCATGAGAATTTCACAAAAATCTCAATTTTGCATGAACTGTCATTTACTGCCTATATAGTACTTTGCGGTGTTTGGCAGGGGGTCTTGAGCCTGAGGAATTAAGGCCGCCTGGCTAGTGCAGTCACCGTGAACTGTGCAAGTTACCCCCCCCCCTGAGAGGAAAAAAATCCACATGTGATAGAAGAAATAAGCTTTGATTTGGAGTTTGAACAAACACTACAAATAAGTTAGTGAAGATGAGTGTTTCTTTAGGGTATCTTTTTAATGTTGATGCTCGATAAAGTCTTATGAGAATTAATGTTATATTATTATTGATTGATTAGTATAACCATGTGTGATTATGTGTTTGTCATGAAAACTGTGCTTAAATCCTTATGAAATATATTAATATATGAAACAGTTGTGAGGCAGGCATATGGCATAATTAACATCAGTCAGTCATTCAAATGTCTCCACAGTGATGGTTGGCAGCAATGAATCTCTTGCTTTGATCATCATAACCATCATTATGTGCCCTGCGGGCTGGTGTACATGTTCACGTCTTCCCACAGAACTTGGTCCTTGGTGTTCTGGACCAACTCACCATCTTAGTCCATCCACCATAATTTCTCTTGATCTGTCTGTCTCTGCCTCTTTTCTCACTGATCTTTCCATCTGTCACAATATTCTCCAATGTCTCTCTCATATCATCACATGACCAAAGAATACTTTTTGTCTCTTTCGTATAGTTGTATATAATGTTTTAGTTTCATTAGCCTCTTCTAGACAATCATTGTTAGTTACTCTGGCAGTCCAAGGTACTTGCAACATATGTCTCTTAAACCACATCTCCTTTGCTTCCAAGCTTCTCCAAATGTGTTCATTAATGTTGCCATACAGTGTAACATTTCAGCACTCTTTCTCACATTCAGTGATAGTGAATGATTGCATAAGATACTTTTCATTTTCTGGAATGCAGCTTGTGTTTGATCTATTTTGCTCGTAATCTGTCATGTATTTTTCATCTGATATTTTAATTGCACTTAGGTATTTCAATTTATCAATTTGTTTATTAAGCATTTTCTTTCTCTTGTCTCATATTTAGGTGTCATCTTTTTCCTTGTTATAACCATTTTTTTCTGTTTTCTTGATATTCAAGGAAAGTTTTATTTTCACTCTCTGTTTCCTCAATGACCAACAGTTGTTGCAGATCTTTTATGTTTTCCGCCATCAACACTGTGTCATCTGCATAATGTAGATTGTTTATACTGTTTTCCTTTTTCTCTTTTCCCCTCCACTAATCTTACCATTTGTTACAAATGTTTCACTTTATTCTTCTCATAAGTGGCGGCAGACTGTTAGCAGCATCATTCTCATATTTGTGCCTATTTTTGACATATCCGTTGTAGTTTAAACATTCTTTTATAAAAGAATATTTCTGTTGTTTGTATATTTTTCTAATCATCCAGGATTCACAGCTATATGTTAAAATTTTTAACATGCAAGACTTCTTTCTGTGACATCCAATGACTGGGGCTTTTCGTATAATGCGTTCTGTTATCAGTATTACAGATAAAAGTTTGGTTTGTGAAAGATCACATTAAATGCACACGGATGCCTCCAAAAGTGCTGCAATCTCCTCCCATAGATCACACAAGGAGAAGCTCATCACAATTCGCAACTCTGTAGAACAGGCAAGGATCCACTTGTTAATCACTTGTGCTATAAATATTCTTTTCTGGGTGCATTTTGTAATCTTGAAATTTATCAAAGGCAGCGGCCTAATTAGCCTGCCCTTTTTATTTCCAACTACTGAGGGATTTTAAACTTGCCCATCATGCACACAGATCATATTCAATTTTTGCCTTATCCAAGAAGACTAGCTGTCTGATCCACTGCTCCAGGATCAGGGAGGAGTTTATTATTGTTTTCTTAACTTTAAGACTATAACCTGATATCTTTATAGTCTAACCTTTTATATGTTGAATTACAACAGGTTGTGAAAACATTGCACTTGTAACAAAACCACAAAATCCACTTTATTTTGTGATAGCGTTTCGTTTATGTTAGTTCTATTAAATAAAATTATGCTGTGTCTGTAGGTGTTATTTTAACTTTTATAGATACCGTGTAATAAAGTCTTTAATTGTTGTAAAAATTAATTGCTGAAAGACATTCACTCTCATACATTGTTTCTTTTTTTTGTTTTTGCTGTTTCACTATCTTAAGTTTTGTGAGTGTGTCTGAGAGATATTTTGGAATAAGATTTGTACTTATAAATGTATCAGTGTTAACAACATTGTAATGGTGTTAAAAGATGCATGCATCTTTTATCAGATACCTATGCATGGGCTTGAATTACTGAGGATTTAACATTTACTCGATTAATTATATGCTAATTAACATAGCATATACAACATACAACACCATACTTCAATATACAAGATCTAGTTTACCACTCAACATTAAAAGACATATTGTTATTAAATCGTACTTGATTTAAACTTCTGGAAGTCTGTTTTTCTAGAGGTGGGCAAAAATATAAGTAAAATAAGTACTAGAAATACTCCTTATTTTCTGGAAAGAAAAGTGGAAATGAAGGGAATTGGTCAGATAATTCATTATATATGATCAAGTAAATATGCAGGGCTAACTTCAGATATGCTAATATCATTTATAGGATTACAATTACCTTTGGCTACTTTCTTCTTCGTTCATCCGGAGTTTTTTTTTTCCGGACGTGATTGCGTTGTGCCTGTTTACAGCAGAGCTGCGTTCTTGCGCCGTTAGGCCGACACATCCGACTTCTGCGGGCATTTGTTGACCGGGTTAACCTTCCCGGGGGGCTAATTTCTATAACATTTATCATTACCATTGAATGACATACTGATAAATAATCTTCCAGTAGCTTGTCTTGTGCAGAACTTTGTTCCTATAATAGTCTTTCTCCATAGTTACTTTGACTGTATAGTTGTATAGAACGTTGCCCCTATAACAGACTTTCTCCATAGTTCCTTTGACTGTATAGTTGCATAGAACGTTGCCCCTATAACAGTCTTTCTCCATAGTTCCTTTGACTGTATAGTTGCATAGAACGTTGCCCCCATAACAGTCTTTCTCCATAGTTCCTTTGACTGTATAGTTGCATAGAACGTTGCCCCCATAACAGTCTTTCTCCATAGTTCCTTTGACTGTATAGTTGTATAGAACGTTGCCCTGTAACAGTCTTTCTCCATAGTTCCTTTTACTGCTATAGTTGTATAGAACGTTGTCCCTATAACAGTCTTTTCTCCATAGTTCCTTTGACTGCTATAGTTGTATAGAGTTGTTGCATATCCTTTACAGGATGTAGCAGTCATCCCCAGCATGTTTTTTAGCTGTTCGTGATTTCTGGTCAAGTTTATGTTCAGTAGTTTGCCATTGATTTCTGAACCTCCGGCACCCATACGATTTCATAAAAACTCAACGTAAGGAGGTCTGCTGCCCAATCGCCCACAGCTGTGTATTGAACGTGAGTATGCAAGATTATTAATTGCGTCCGTAACCCCTTTGCCACGGAGCTGTATAGGCATCTCTAAAGGTGGCAGTCTGCCATTGATTTCCTGCTTGGCAGTAACGATGCTGGTTGATGACCATAGCCATTGTCACCATAAAGAAAAGGGGGATGAAAAGGGCAGATAAAAGATTTCAGCATCCGGAAATGCAGAAAGTCCTGTATTGGCGTCACTTCTGATTTCTTGTCTGCTTGTTATTGGTAGACCTTGGTAGTAACCATGTTGATCTGTGATCATAGCCCTTATCTCCATAAAGAGATACTCTGCCTACCTGTTGGCTGCTTTCAAGCTCAAATTGCCACCTACTACCATATTTTCAATTTACCCTGTTTTGTTGTATAAACGGATACACCATCTTTCCCAAGGGTGAGCTATAGGGTAGCAAATGGAAGGGGGTGCTAATTTCTCTTTTGATAGGGATATATCTCCTACCCGACATCCCATACTGATAATCAGCTTATGTAAATAGTGCATTTGTTTCATCTTCACAAACATGACAATCACATGGACTAATTAACATCACGGACACCTCACAATTATGTACACAGGAATTGCAGACCAGACTTGTATTAGTTATAGCTACTTTATACAGCATAGAAATGGAAGGTGGAAATGATAATAGGGATCACATGTATATAACAAATACCCAGGGGGAATAAAACAGGTGTTTTTCAGATAACAAAGTAACAGTAACACACCGTAACACAGCCTTCAAGTAACATTGTTATTAATAAATTCAACGCCAAACAAAAAGTAAGTTTGGACCAAACATAAATGGATGGCGGAAAATGGGAAGTAGGGATGTGTCACAGTTATGACTTACAAGTTGCTGATATGGTAGCAGACATGTTGTATTATGTATCAAATTAAAGAGGTAGCATCAGGAAAATTATTGTATATAAGCCTGTGGCAGATACAGGAAGTTGCTCAAGATGATTAATCATCCCATAGCAAGTAATTAGTTAAGCTATAAAAATAAAAGTAAAAACCATTTTCCACACATTGAGGCGTTTTGGGATTTTAGGTATATGGTGTTAGATCAGTGGGCACTCTATGGGTGAAGTGGTCAGTATCGTACTGACCTTCTTTACTTCCCAGAACATGTACTGGTACCCACTTTAGGCTGAGTCAGCCTGGGAGTCCAGTTCAGTTTGTAAATCATCCCTGCTTTGATGGGATTCAAACACACGACCACCTGGCTGGCAGGTAAGCATGCTAGTAGCTATGAGTTGTGAGCTAAGAACTGATATCGTGCACTCAGGACATTTCCACATGTGCTCCATCCCCTTGTTCAACAGCCAGCGAAGAGTCATACTACTAATCATTCCAATCGCCATCTGATTGAAAGTTCTCCTGATATTCTCTCTCAGTTTTGAGATTTGTCCAGAACCTCTGCCGATCCCCCGTCATATCATTCTCTCCACAAAGAGGTTCTCAGTCTGTTCCATCACTTTCTCCAACAGGCTAGCAAGTACACTACTGTGGCTCCCAATATTCTTTTTGCTAACTAAACAGTCATTGACTTCAAACAAATTTGTCAAATAAACTCAAAAACAGAATCAAGAATCAGAGCATGATGATAATAGATTAATGCTGACAGCAAGGGTTAATCACACTTTGCTTGTATTCAGTAAATTCTGAGGAGTGCATGGCCGAAAGATCAAAATTTCCATCTTACACTTCATGGTATGAGTTCAGTCCTTGGTTAAGGCTCGAGGTTTGTGAAAAGAAATCTCAGTTTTTACATTATCTGGCGAATGCTTGGGCAAATGGTCTATAGTCTATATTCCTCAGCCTAAAAAATAAAAGAAACTCTTCCGTCACACACCAGCAATGGTAAATAAGTATGCCTTAATGAAAGGAAATGGCAATTGTTATATTATTAGATGTTACATTTTTGGACATAATATGATACATTTATGAGTTTGTAATGGGTAGGAAGAAAAGAGAAAATTAACTTTTAGAACCACCCAAGATTAGTGCACAACTATGGATGTTAAAATGACATAAAAAGGGGAAATCACACTTGTTCAAATATCAACATTATACTTCAGGGGCAATATTTTTCACAACATTAAAAAATTTGAATGCGGTGGTTTTCCCTGTCACTCACAACTACATTTCCATTGGCTAATAATGCCAGTCCCTCCAAACCTTTAAAATGGCCATTTTCACTGCCCCAGCTGCCAAACATGGAATAAAAGCGGCCGTCTGCTCGAAAAATTTGTATACGATTGTTACCACTGTCTGCAACAACAACAAAGCCTTGGTTGTCCACGGCGATACCTCTAGGAAACTTCATCTGTCCACGCAGGACTCCGCAAGTTCCAAAGCTGAAGAGAAAATCACCATACATGCTGAAAACCTGGATCCTGTGGTTGCTGCTGTCACTAACATAGACTTTATTATCAGGACTTACAGCTATATAATGTGGGTTATCAAACTGTCCAGTTCTGTTACCAAACTGACCAAACATACGTACAAATGTTCCATTGGACTGGAATACTTGGATGCGATGATTTTCTTTGTCACATACATATATGAATCCCATGTTATCGCAAGCAACACCCCAAGGGTAGTTCAGTTGACCTTCTGCTGAACCTTCGCTCCCAAAAGCATTCTGAAAACTTCCATTTCTGTCAAAGATCTGGACTCTGTGGTTGTATCTGTCAGCAATGATCACCTGGCCCAACCCATTTATGGCAATTCCAGCCAGACAATCAAATTCGCCATCTCCCTGGCCATAACTTCCAAACAATTTTTGGAATCTTCCTGTGTTATCAAACACTTGAACTCGATGATTGCTGCTGTCAGCAACGTAAATCTTGTCCTCCAAAGGAGACACCGCCACACCTCTTGGCCAAGTAAATTCTACCGTGCCGCTACCCCTCTGTCCAAATCTAGCCACTGCTGTACCTTTCTGGTTGTACTTGTTTCGAGGGGTATTTACATATATGCTGGGGTTGTTGCCATTGGAAAATGACAATGAGCCATTTATAGAATCAATACTATTTTCATCAGATTCTGTAGCGGGAGCACTGAAACGCAAAGATGGAGGAAGAAAATCATTAGATCGAGCGCCAGGAAATGTTGCAGAAAGTCCTGTACTGGCATCACTTCTGATTTCTTGTCTGCTTGTTATAGGTAGACCTGTAGGGTAGGGTTCCGGTTCTGGGCTCTCTTCTTCAAGGTAATCAGTGGCAGCTGGTAGAGCACCAAGACTGAGGTGGCGTGTTCTATCTCGTGCCAGCTGTGAGATATCCAGGGATCTAGCACCAGCAATGCGCGCTATTTCTGTATCAGACCGTCTCTCCAGCCTGCTTCTTCTATGTAAGTTTGCGCTTCGTAGAATAACCCCGATCCTTGAGTTGTCCGCTGGAGGTTCTGTGTTATCAAATCGAACCTGTTAGAAAAGAGAAGGCACGGTTCATTACACATGTTAAAGGATATGAATTTTATTGTTATCTATCCACCGTGGTGTGTGTATGTGCCTTAAGTCTGGTCTATACAAACATGTGTCTGGTCTATACAAACATGTGTCTGGTCTATACAAACATGTGTCTGGTCTATACAAACATGTGTCCAGCAACGCTATGTGCCTTAAGTCTGGTCTATACAAACATGTGTCTGATCTATACAAACATGTGTCTGGTCTATACAAACATGTATCTGTCAGGTCTTAGTCAGATATGACTGAGCTACCGTATAACAGTAGACAGTACTACCTGCTTTCTGTTAGCGCCGAACGTTGGGGCGCCAAAACCCGACACCCCATATTGTGCCAACGGCTTCGGGCAGAAGAGCGCAATTGGGAGGGTACAAGCCTTACCCTGGTGCGAGGAAATGCAACCTAAAGACAAAATGTCATGGCAGGGCAGACTAGGCCCTAAGCCTTGGTTAGCGGCTTATCTAGGATCGAAGCTCCGACAGGCGGACAGTTAGAGCATTGCTTTGCTGATCTGGCAGCTTCTGCAGCTTGTCTTGTTCCAGATGTAGAGGTGTTACCTTTCCTCTGGAGTGAACTAGGCAGGCCGAGAGAGGGATCATGCTGCATGGGCAACACATGATCTCTATATTTTAGCCCAGGCTTTGTGCTATGGAGAGGCAATAACTACATCCCTGACAGCGCGAATTGGCCTTATCAGTCACATTCGCTACCGTCATAGGTAAATGTTATTATGCCTTTTTAAAGCACAAACTATCGTCTGTCAAGACGGCAAGGTGCCAGTCATATCCACCGTGGTCCACATTTGATGTTAAATGTAAATACGGGTTGAAGTTTCGGATCCTGAACCACATGTGCGCCTGGATTGTTTTGAGTTTGTGTTGTAAACTCCAACTTTTTAACCTTTAATCGGGGCACCTTCATAGCAAACAATGAGGTTGGGCGCTGCAGACACAATACTATATTCAAGCGATCGTCCTTTGCAGGAGAAAACAAATCGATGACCACATGCGGCTACAACTGATGGAATCAGGGATCTGATTTGTCAATAGCAGGAAGGAACGGGATAGAGAACTGAGCAGATGCTTGTGTAATCAATGGGCTACGGAAACTGTACGTATCCATCCATACGTTTCATCTTCTGAAGGAGGCGAAACATATAGGGGCCTGTAGTGAGTTCTCAGACGTTGGGTTTTGATAAAAAATTATGATAGAATCATCATCATCATCATCATCATCGTCATCATCAGCTTCTGCCAATGTTGCTGCTGTCTTGTATCTCCCAATGGAGAATATGTCCTCAACGAACTCTCGTCAAGTACTTTGGAGATTTGTTCATGTATGGGTGATTTCAGTGGCGTTACTGGGGTTGGTGTCACCCAGTGCGGTAAACTCTTGGTGTCACCCCTCTAGACTTTCACCATGGTCTTCTTCCGAGTGTTCCTGTACCATATATAATCGCATATAGTAATGTTTGTAAAATAAGTCAAAAAGTTAATAAGGACATAAGAAAGAAAACAAATTGAACAATATAACTTCAATACTTCAGGTAAAACATAAATAAAGAACTTCGACAAACTCGGACAAAGTTAAATTTTTGTTATTTTGCTATGTCTGCTTTGTCAAATTTGCAATTGTTTTATTTTGGTGTCACCCCTTGATGGTGTCACCCGGTGCAGCCCGCACCCCCCGCGTGACGCCCCTGGGTGATTTTGCAGCTAAAGTGTTTTACAGGACTAGGTAGCCAGTCCAGTACCTCGCTAACCCTCTTAAGACGCCCCTTATGACATGCTTGACCGGTTACAGTATTACTCTTCTTTGCTTCCCTTGTGTGCCCCGTTAACACACGTGAAATGAGACTATATCCATGTACTTCTTGGTCTTCCTCTAACTCTGTTGCCAGAGCAAATTGTTATTGTTGTAAGCAAAAAGTGTTAGCTGATAGGGCTTGCTTCGCGCAAAATTTCCGAACCACTTATTTGTTGTCTCTCTGCACAATCAATATTTGCCGTTTGACCAATTAGAGCCGCAATAGCGTAGTCGCTAGATGATTGCAAAATGATGACAGCAGCATTATATATTGACCACTTCACCCTTGGAGTGCCGACTGGTCTATACGATATAGGTCTAGTACCACATGTCCAATACACTTAAGGCCCGTGAAAGGGACCTATCCTTTACGTGTTATCAATATTTCCAATGTCGTAATTTCCAGTTCTGCCTCTTCTGGTGAAGCTGCCAGCTTTTCACCAGCATTTTGTTCACCATGTACTGTGTTTTCTGCCCAGAGATTTAGATAGTGTCCTGGCAGCAAAATGATGGAAGTAACATTTATGATAAATAATCTATCTCTCTTCGCAGTAACATTTATGATAAATAATCCATCTTTTGTCGCTTGTTGTACAGATGTCTGATTAAGGGTGATAACTGGTAAATTACTGTGTTTGCCCGTTGCCATATTGTTTCCGGTTCTGCAACTATGGATATAAATAAAAGTCACGGCGCTCATAAGCACAACCCTTTAAGTGCTCAGCCTTCCTCAGCAGAAATCCAAGTGTATGGATGCTAACTATTCCCAGCGCTCATTGACTAACATGTCCACGTCATCGACATGCGTGTGAAACAGTACAGTTGAGAAACATCTAATGACAGGTGTAATGTACTTTATGAGGACAATGCAAAGGAACATTATGAACGGAGAGAAAAAACCAATGAGCAAGTCCTACACGAACCAAACGAAAACCTGTAATTTGATTCGAGAAATTAGATGTAGACAGTCAATATTTTTTTGGCCACGCTATGAGAAGAAATACACTGGAAAACTTAGTGACGACTGGCAAGATTGATGGGAAAAGAGCAAAGGAAAGGCAGAGAGATAACTATTTGACTAACTTGACCACATGGCATAATCGAGACAAGAACACAGAGTTATTCAATGACTGGTGGTCGTTTGAAATGGCGAACCATGACCGCCCACTCTTGTCGTTATGACTCATAATGATGAATGAACATGCAATACTAGAGCCAGTCTCTTTCATGTTTTGTTGTTGTTCTTACACTTGAAGCCCTATTGAAACTGGTTCCAAACAAGAACTACAAGAGTAACTGGTTATCCAAGAGACGACAGTACAAATAGAGCATATTAATAAACGAGAGAGAGAGAGAGAGAGAGAGAGAGACAGAGAGAGAGAGAGTGAGAGAGAGAGAGAGAGAGAGAGAGTGAGAGAGAGAGTGAGAGAGAGAGAGAGAGACAGAGAGAGAGAGAGAGACAGAGACAGAGAGAGAGAGAGACAGAGAGAGAGAGAGAGCATTGTAATAATAAAACTATGGAATACCTGTGATGCTCTAACAGCCGAGCCAGGGGACAACTGTCTTCGTGTTGCACTCGGGGAAATGGAAGATGCCCTTGCTTCAGCCTGTAAAACATTCGCATGTCTACTGCTGAGCTGCTCTGGTTGGGGAGATACAAGTGTCCATTCTCTGTTCATGACCTCAGGCCGTCGAAGTGGGTCACCAGGTTGAGCTTGACTTTGTGCCTGGGTTAACCTGGACGTTATTATTAAATCTCCGAAATTACTGATTGTTGATGTCAAAAACGGACTTTCCAACGTGGCTTGAATGTGTTTCAGAGCTGGTGGTCTGATGGTACCATCATCGTAACAGTGAACGGTCTCTAGATGCTCTTGGCACTGGCCTTTCATCTCAACTAAGTCTCCGTCAGGAATGGGGCGACTCATGCTCAATACCGACTCCGCCGAGTCACAGAAGCTGGCCAAGCTGGCGATCTCCACTTCAGCATTTTCTTGGTGGGTTCTTAAGTTCCTTAGCTCTCCGGCCAGAAATGTATCCACATCCTCCCGTAAAGCCCTCTCTCTGGCTTTGAGCTCTCTGATATGCTTTTCTAGCGCGTCCGATATGTCACCTTTAACCCGTTCACAGTTGTTCTGCAGTTGTGTCCCCTTTCTGCCAATGGCGATGATGAATTCAGTCATCTGCGGTAGTCCTCGCCTCACTTGGTTGATCATTCTTGTCACGTCAGATCGCAC
This sequence comes from Cepaea nemoralis, assembly GCA_014155875.1. NCBI lineage: Eukaryota > Metazoa > Mollusca > Gastropoda > Stylommatophora > Helicidae > Cepaea > Cepaea nemoralis. Next base: position 11,806 of record JACEFZ010020808.1, read on the forward strand.
CTGATTGTTATAAAAGTGGGAAATAAAATGTAATTAAAGCATAGTTAGTCAAAGACAACAGAAGATATATTTAATCCTTAAAGAATATGACCAGTATTGTGGTGTTGATGATATGTGCAAGCTTTCATTATGAGAGTGTAGTCGAAACTTTTACTTTTAGCGCACTCTTGGTTTCATTTTGCACTGGTTTTATTTAGTAAATATTCACCGTATGTCATCACCCGGTTTCCTGCCATTTGCTTAACCCCCCCCCCCCTTCCCCCGACCACCGAATAAAATTTTTTTGCAAATGTCTGTCATAAGTGCCGGCTCTGTGGTGAAGGCGCTACGAATGAAATTCATAACGCTGAAGTTGCTATGTCCTGTAAAGGATATGCAACTAACTATCATAAGCCACTATGTGTCGTCTCTATTACTATCATATTTTGAATCCATTACACATATGTTTGTGTTTGTGTTTGCGAGTGCGCGTACACACAGAGATATGTGTGTATGTGGTTGTGCATGAGAGAGAAATAAAGAGAGAGAGAGAGAGAGAGAGAGAGAGGAGAGAGAGAGAGAGAGAGAGAGAGAGAGAGAGAGAGAGAGAGAGAGAGAGAGCAGTACATTTTATTTGTCGTTATCTGAAATCAACTTAATCTTAACTAACATTTTATAAAAAGTACTTTTGTTAGAGGTCGCGGTTATCATTAAGCTTGTTGACAACATATTGAAATAGACCACCCTCTGCGAATGTGTCCCGAAGAGAAGAAGACTATAATATAGTGCTACCTTGCCTAGTAGTAATCTCATCATCATCTCATTGTGTTTAATCTCATCATCATCTCTCTTGTTCCACTTGTACCTTGCGGTGTCGAGTTAAAGCGCAAACAGCGGGAGAGTGCCCGTTTATGGGCTTCATACATCGAGATTCTTATGGATTTTGTTATTCCTTCTGTCCATCTTTTACATGGTCGACCTCTTCCTCTGGTTCTTCGCTTCTAATCGGTCAAGTAGTATCATTGGGGAAGCTCATAACATGTTTGGCATTTGCAGTCCGAACCCTGCACAAGTTGGGGCCTTGACTGCACTTAAGATGGACGCTGCATCTGATAATGGTGTAAAAGCAAGTGTAAGCTGTAGAATCAGTTGTGGTACTGAAGAGAGTGAAAGCAATAAGGGGACGAAAAAGATGTGTTCACAATGTGAGCAGTTAGTGGATTATAAACACACACACACACACACTATATATATATATATATATATATATATATATATATATCATCTCATCTCATTATGTTCCTCTTGTACCTTGTGGTGTCGAGGTGAAGTATAAACAGCGTGAGAGTGGTTGCTTCATGTATCGATATTCCCATGGACTCAGTTATTCCTTGCGTCCATCATTTACGTGGTCGGCCTTTTCCTCTGCTTCCCTATGTTCTATCTATACATCATTGCTTGTTGTGGTATACTGTTAGTTAGTAACATACTTTCATGGCCAAACCATTTGATTTGCTGCCTTCTAATAAAATCTAGTGCAGCTACAACCCCCACTTTAGTTCTGATTTCGTCATTTCTGATATGATCTCTTCTTAATACATTGGATATTCTTCTACAGGAATCTCATTTCTGTTGTTGTGATGTTTCTTTTCTCTTTTTTCTGTCATTGTCCAGGTTTGGCATTGGTAACATAGAGTTGGTAGGAAGATTGTGTTGTAAAGTGCTTTCTTAATAGTTATTGATACATGTTTGTTCTTTAGTATTGGTGCCATTTGTCCAATGAGTTGATTTGCCTTATTGCATCTATTTTCGATCTCGTCTTCTGATTTGCCATTTGATGATATTATACTTCCTAGGTACTTGGAACTCTTTACTTGTTTCAATGGATGTTCGTTTAGGTAGGGGGCTGCGTGGTCTCGAGGTATGGTGTCCACCTCGAGTGCTGGAGGTCCCGGGTTCAGGCCCCGGTGAGGACCAGGATTTATTTAAATAATCCACCGGGACTTCCAGTAATTTCCCCTGGTCTCTGGGTAGTGAGATCAGACGCCCGTGTGTATTGTTGCGCACGTAAAAAGTCCCTTGGCAGTTGGAAATCGAAAAAGAGTAGCCTAACGGCGCTGCCCGGGCAAAATTTCGATTTAAAAATCTACCCAAGTATTTCAGGATCCTCGGCGGTGCTACGGAGTTCGTGCAGCTGAGCTGAGTTTCTCCAGACTCAGGTTTGAGTTAGGAGGAGAACGGAGCACTTATGGGTTGCTCCCGTGTGCCATGATGTTGATCCATAAAACTAAACTAAACAAACTCGTTTAGGAGTATCGTTGTTGCGTTGTCTTCTTCCAGTACCCCTGTTTTATTTCTGCTCATTTTCATGATATGTTCCCTACACATTTCGTTTAGACTGTTCATGCGGTCTTGTAATTCAGCTCCTGGTGTTGCTATTAGTGCTTGGTCGTCTGCAAACAGTAGTTCTCTAATGGTTAGATTTGCAGATGGTTCTTCTTCTGTGTTCTCTTCATGCGGTGTTCTTGCGGTCTCTGTTTGGTTGGTTTCCTTTCTTATGTTGTCTATACATGTTATGAACAAGAGAGAGGACAGACACAACCTTGTCGTATTCCAGATCTTATGGTGAAGGGTTCTGAGTGTCCTCCAGTTGCTCTCACTATGCATTCACTGTTGTTGTATAAGTTTCTACACAGGTTTGTTAGATGTGTACTCACTCCATATTGTTTAAGAATTTCCAGCAGCTTGTTTCTATCTACTCTATCAAATGCCTTTTCTTGATCGACAAAGGTAAGTATATTGTTTCATTGAATTCGATTGATTTTTCTATAAGTTGTATAAGAGCAAAACTGGCATATGTACATCCTTTGTTTTTCCTAAATCCAAGTTGTGTTTAGATTAGCTGGGGTTCTATAGTAGTTCGTAATCTTTTCTCAAGAATTTTGAAAAATATTTTCCCAGTATGACTCAACAGTGAAATGCCTCTGTATTGTGTGCAGTCGCTTTTGCTGCCTTTGTTTTTCCAAATTGGGATATATATATATATATATATATATATATATATATATATATATATATATATATATATATATATATATATATATATATATATATATATATATATATAGAGAGAGAGAGAGAGAGAGAGAGAGAGAGAGAGAGAGAGAGCGTAAGTTTAAGTCTTTACTTCCAAAGCATTGGGGTTTAGGTTAAATAAGTTCTAAAACGATCTTTCATCAGTCAGAGTGAGACTGACGGAGTGACTTCCCTCTCGACCAGATACCAAAACATCATCTCCACGAGGACTGTCTTGCGGAAACCCCCTTTCCCTTTCCAAGCTCAAAAACATCCGGGGTGTGCAAGACCTGGAACTTCACATCTTCATAGACGAATACCAGGATGTAGCCAGGTCAGCACACACGCATTGACTAAAACCCAGACGATGACAATGAGGCTACAACACACTATACAGATTTTATGGTGTACTAGCCTGCTCCATATGATTATGACGACAATCTTCACAAACTAGCTGGTCACAGTGACAACAGCGTATGATTCTCCCCTCGTTAGTGGCAAACATAGCACCCTCCGCCCTCTGCTCCAGCTGCGTCTTGCGGGACAAACTGTGGACTGGCCGCTCGTTGAGGTTGCAGAAACTCTCTCGACGGTCTTGCATCATTCAATTCGCCTCTTCCTATGACTCTCGATAGCTCTCCCAGCTGCACCCGAAAGTTCTAAGAAACCAATAATCGTCAAGTTATTAGGAAAGCTTGCAGGACCGTTTCTGGGCACGAAATGGTCAGCACGGCATTCGGGGCATCGGATAGAACGCGTCCGTCTATCCACCAATCCTTCTAAACAAGGTGTCAAACAAAACGTGTGTTGGCAGGGTAGAAGTTTGGGCTGCTTGAATCTTTCTAAACACACGGCGCACTGCAGGAGGCGCTGCACATGTTCAGAAGCCAAAGACATGTCCGAACTAGTCATCTTTGATAGTGCTTGAATTGTCCAGAAATGTGCAGAGTTGATGGGTCGTAGTATCACATCATGATTTCTTTGTCAGCCATTCTCTGGGGATAGTTAAAGTTACACATGTTAGGTTTTCTTGTCATTGAAATATACGAGGAAGTCATAAAGTATAAAGGGAGTCGTGTAGGTCATCATGGCGGAATGGATAAGAACGCGTGTTCTTAAACATCCGGTGTGCTGATGCCGAGGTAAGGAGTTCAACCCTCACACTGGACTAAAATGTTGACCTGTCGTCATTAGCTTGGGGACGTAAATTACAAGTACCTCTGAAGTAGGAGTGGGTTCGCCTGATGGCGAGGGACACTGTTAATAGGGAAAGCTAATCAACACGCAAAATTCAGTCCAACACTAGTCTCCGTGGCGAAGTGGTCAAGCTGTCTGACTCGGGCTCCGAAGGTTGTGGGTTCGCGTCTTTCGGTTCATGAGTGCATTTTTTCGGAGACTACTGTGGGTCATCGCTGGAGCTACGGAGTTCGTGCTTTGTGCGACGCTTTTCCTGCTGTGGAAAGAGACTGAGTCATATGGGACAAAAACCCAAAGCAATAAAATCGGACCTGTCGACTTTTAAGCGACTTTTAAGCGACTGTTTTATAAATAATGTGTATTGACTACGCTTGAGTTAAAAGCGAGCGAGCGCAAAAAAAAAAAAAAAAAAAAAGAGCCGTGATAGCGTAGTGGCTAGTGGTGGTCATGGGTTCGATCTGCATCGGGGCGGATTCGAATTTTAAAAATTGACACTTGAGCTCCCAGGTTTACCAAAATGAGTTCCACGGCATGTTCTGGAAAGTAAAGGAGTCTAGTGTGAACTGACCACATCGCCCACCGAGTGCCGATTGGTCTATAAAATGATTGGTCTAGCGTGTTATCTTCAATTCGTATAAAAAGGTCTTTTACTTACTACTTACATACTAAACACATTGGCACCTTGCCGTCTTGACAGACGATAGTTTGTGCTTTAAAAAGGCGTAATAACTTTTACCTATGGCGGTAGAGAATGTGACTGATAAAGCCAATTCGCGCTGTAAATGTCCGTTCACAGTGGGTGCATGTGAACTCGTGGTAATGTCCACCATCATGCACCATCTTACGTCTCACATGCTCGGTATGTGACTTATCTGCAATAATTTTCTCCTTTGTCGTTATTCCATTTCTGATGTTTGCCCTCCATGCAACACGTTCAGCGGCGACTTGCTCCCACTGTGCATTATCAATGACTGTATCAATCATGTCCCGCTTACACACATCTTTGTATCGTAGTAGAGGCCGACCCTGAGATCTCTTACCCATCTGTAATTCACCAAAAAAGATGTCCTTTGCTATTCTACTGTCATCCATCCTCCTAAGATGTCCTATCCATCTAAGTCTATGAAGACTGAGCATGGAATAAACCGTCACACAACCTGATCTTTCCAATACTTCAGTATTTGTGATTTTGTCTTGCCACTTAATACCAAGAATTCTTCGCAGACACCGCATATGAAAGCTGTTTAAACGTTTCTCTTGGTGTGAGTAAGTTGTCTAGGTTTACTGCCATAAAGAAGAGTACTAAGGACACAGGCTTGATAGACAAGGACTTTTGTTTGGTAGTAAGCTTCCTGTTCTCCCAGACTCTTTTTCTTAAACTGTTCATTGTTGTTGCAGCCTTACCAATCCGGATGTTGATTTCCTGATCTAGGGATAATTTGCTATTTACCACTGATCCTAAGTATGTAAAATGGTCTACCATCTCTAGTTCTGCGTCGTCAATAAAGATTGATGGTACCCCATGTGCACCTTGTGACATAATCTGTGTCTTCTTTTTGCTAATTGTTAAACCAAATTCAGAACAAGCATTGAGAATGCAGATAGAAGACATACATACTATCAATCGTTGCAAAATTTTTTGTTT
>JACEFZ010020809.1:0-30336 GCA_014155875.1 Cepaea nemoralis
AGGGAAACACAAATAAGAACTAGTTTGGCAAAATCATTTTAATGCGATCTTGAAATAATCTTAATTCCCCCGCTGGAAACCCTAAAATTCCCCCCTGGGGGTTTCCCCAGCGGTTGAGAACCACTGCTCTACTGCAATATGCTCAAGCACCATATTCCCAATACACTTCAAAGGGTGGGAAATTGTTTGTGTTTTCTTATCACAAACATGCCTATTGATTTCACTTCATATCGTGACAACTAGCCAAACAGGCGCCAACAGCTGCATGGGAAACCAAAATGTTAATCATAACTCAAGATTAGTGCTTTAAGCAATTAATTAATCAAACAACATAGTCAAGTAAGTTTATGTATGTGACATTAACTCTTGTCGTACGTGAGCCATGACCACTGTTTTAGAAACTCATTTGATGAAGTAAACATTAGGTTACGATTGGATGTATTTCTTCTTCTTCTTCTACTTCTTCTTCTTCTTCTTCTTCTTCTTCTTCTTCTTCTTCTTCTTCTTCTTCTTCTTCTTCTTCTTCTTTATCTTCTTCTTCTCTTCTTCTTCTTCTTCTTCTTCTTCTTCTTCTTCTTCTTCTTCTTCTTCTTCTTCTTCTTCTTCTTCTTCTTCTTCTTCTTCTTCTTCTTCTTCTTCTTCTTCTTCTTCTTCTTCTGCTTCGTATTATTATTATTATTATTATTATTATTATAGTCCGTGCCTGTGGCGTTTGCGATCATGTATGTCCACAGCCTTCAGTCTCGTATGTTCTCCGTCATTTTTGATACTGTTGCTCCTTCATGCCATGACGTCAAACTGTCCAACATCTCCTCTCTTATTCTCCCACGTCTCTTCTCCCATCTAACTTTCCCACTGTAACGACAGACCCCAGCTTTCGCCGTCTCACGGCGCGCTCAAAGAATGTAGACTATCATCTTGTGATGCAATGAACCAATCCTGTTTGTTTCTGACTCAACTTTATTCAAGATGTCTTCATTTCTCTTTCTAGCTAGCCAAAGTGTTCTCATCATTCTTATATACAACCATATATCAGCGGTCTCCATTAGATTACTTGCTTGAGGGGTTAATTAGAAAAGTATTACTTCCGATCAACTTATAATAAATAAACCGGCTCTGTGACGAAGTAGTAACGGATGCGCTGGTTTTCATATAACGGTATGAGTGTTGGCCGTTCAGAAAGCAATGGAAATTTACAGAACGGGTAAAGAAATCATAAACAGCCAACAGTGCCGGGGTTGACTGCAACGTCATGTAAAGGATATGCAACTAACTTTAACAAATCAATCTCAGGTAAAAAAAAAAAAAAAAAAAAACCTAACATGGGTGCCAAGAACAAATAAATCTCAGGTCAAAAAAGCCTAAAATGGGTGCCAAGAACAAATACATCTCAGGTTCCCCAAAAAAAGCCTAAAATGGGTGCCAAGAACAAATAAATCTCAGGTCGAAAAAGCCTAAAATGGGTGCCAAGAAATGTCTTGGAAAGTGAAGGCGACCGGCTTGATACCGACCACATCGCTCACCGAGTGCGGATCTGTCTATAAAAACATGGACATGGTAGCATATGAACATGGTACGCTTGAAGACGTGTGGAATGGCCTCAAATGGCGGCAGGAAATGTCTTGGGAAGTAGAAGCGGTCGGCTGGACACTGACTACATTACATATCGAGTGTGTATTTGTCTATAAAACAAATGTGGATCCAGCACCGTACGGCCAATTCGCCTCCAGGCGTGTACAAGGAGTCCTGAACTTGTGTGTTTAACATAACAAACCAGCCCACACATGTCAACACACAGATTATCAGATGTGGCTTGTAGAAAATCTGGAGACAAAAACCAAGGAACGGACGGACGGACCTTGTTTTCAAAGTGTGAAGAATTGGGAGACCTCGATGTAGTCGAAATTATAAGAGCGCTCGCTGTTACACTTCCGGTGTGCCAATGGCGAGGTTGGCAGTTCAACCCCTGCACGAGCATTAAGTTGGATATCAAGGTCGACTTCTCGTTCATACAGCAATGGCAAACTACGTAACGTACTATTGCTTAGAAAATTAACCCTGCGCTGATGGCAGCAGCCAGCAAAGGACATGCAATATACATTTTTAACAAAAAAGATTTGCAACGAAGGTCTGGCTAACATTGGGGATGTAAACTACAAGTACCTCAATAGTCGGAGTGGGTTCGCGCGGTGGTGAGGGACACTAGTAATAAGGAAAGCTAATCAATAATCAAACATCAGGCTATGCACTCACTCCTTAGAAGTGGCAAGTATTACATGTAGCAGCACTTGTATGGACTAATCTTGAGTTCAAAGCTAGAGAATGGACAAAAAATTATGTCCCTACCTTTTCCCTGTCAGGCATTATTTATGTCATTGATACATTTCTTTGAGGTTAATCTTAAACAAAAACATCGACAACAATAATGAATGTGTTACAACGCATGCCAAGTATGCCGTTTGTGCTATAACAGTATGGTTAGTTGCATATCCTTTACAGGACGTAGCAGTCAATCCCCAGCATTGTTTGGTGTTTGTTATTTCTTGGCAAATTTACATTCAGTAGTTTACCATTGATTTCTGAACGGCTGGCAGTCATATCATGTTATGAAAATCAACACAATGCTGTCTGCACAATATAGGTAAGCACCATAAATACATAGGTATATATATATATATATATATATATATATATATATATATATATATATATATATATATATATATATATATATATATATATATATATATATATATAGGTGAGAGAAATGAGAGGGGTGACAGATTAATAACATGGGCAGAATACCATGAAATAGTAATAGGTAGCTCCTGGTTTACACAACATAATACTCCCAATCAAACTGACTACATACTGATACCGTAGAGATTCAGAAGCAGCTTAGTAAGAGCAAAAACTATACTAGGAGCAGATGCACAGAGTGACCATGTGCCAGTTATAGGAAAGATGAAGGTAAGACTTAAAAACATAAAGAAAACACCAATCAACATCCTGTTATATCTAGCATTACTTAGACACAGAAATTAGAGAAAGATATAAATTTACTGTAAAGAACAGATATAATGCCATGGAGATAATACAGACTCTTGATGAACACATGGGGCATGTAGAAATCTACAGAAAATATGCCACTTATCCTATTTGGTGGACATAGTATAAATGGTGATATCAAAGAAACACATTGTGCCTAAATGTGCAATTAAAGTACAGGATGTTATTTTGGGGCAAGTGCAGAAATTCAGATATCCAGGCACATGGATAACATCAGATGGAAGATGCATCACTGAGATAAAGAGCACAATAGGTCAAAGAAAAACTGCATTTTATCAAATAAAGAGCATTTTATGCAATAAGTCACTGTCCTTTAAAGTCAGAAAAAGAGTACTTGCACGTTACATAGAACCAGTTTTAACATACGGCTGCGAGTCCTGAAAACTTAGTAAACAGGCAAAATAATCCCAGCAAGCCATAGAGATGTGGTTTTATTGAAGAATGCTGAAAATTAATAGGACAGTTAAAAAGAGCAATTTATGGGATGCTGAATCTCAAAGACAACGTATCACAAAGATGAGAAAGAGGCAGTCATCGTTTTAGGCCATGTTATAAGAAAACAAACACTGGAACACGGTGTGACAACCGGAAAGATTTGCGGAAAGAGAGATAGAGGACATCAGCGTGTAAAGTTTATTAACAGTCTTTTCTCATGGCACAGAAGGGAGTCAACACACGAATTGATCTATGACGTCGGAGATCGTAATTTGTGGAGAATCATGATCGCCCACGCCAGCCGGCAAGGAACTGAGTGATGATGATATATATATATAAATATAATCAGCACTCTCTTTCTTACATTCAGTGACAAGATACTTTAGCACAAGATATTTTTCATGTTCTGGGCTGCAGTTATTGATTACGCTAGTATGTTCCTAATTTAACAACTACTCAGCAACTATTCTAGGAGACTTGGTCAAGTCCAGAGCCATACACAATATAGTGAGAATCCCGTGCCACGTCTTAAAGTGTATTGAGTATTATTAGCCCCATATTTTCTATACCGATTGGCACTCGAAGTTCGAAGGCACTGGGAACGGCGATTCTCGTTCGCGACAGCATGGTGGTGTCAGAGCTAGACATGTCCAGTTGGGACAGTGACGATATACAAATACAGGCGTTGAGAGTTCATTCCAGTATACCATTCGTGTTGGTTAATGTTTATGCCCGCAATGCGAGTGTGGACGCCCAGAAGTGGCAGTGCTTAAGTGGCATATTAGGCCACGAGAGAAATGTTATTTTCTGTGGTGACTTCAACGCTAAAGGCAGATCATGGGGAAACACTTCCTCCAATACACAAGGGGAGGAGCTCGAGACTGCACTGGAAACCATCGACCTGGTTTGTATCAACAGTGGCTGTGTCACCAGGACAGCAAGCCGTCCAGGCGATGAGGACAGTGCTATTGATCTGGCGCTAGTTTCACCTTCACTCACTACAGTGTGTAGATGGGGTGTCCTAGGACACCATGGCAGCGACCACCACCCTTGCAGCATATTGGTGGAGAAAGGCAGAACCAGGCAGCACAAGCTAAAGGTAAAGACGTTCCAGTATGACAGTACAGGGCAAGATGTGGTGAGCAAAATAAGACGTGACAAGCGCAGAACGTTTCAGGGCAGGAGAAAAAGCTGGGAGCAGCCACCGTAGTGGAGTTTCCAGGTGGAGAAGGCTTGGGTGGATAAGCGTAGTCTGTAAGGAGATGGCAAAATGCCAAGAAGAACAGAGCTGGCCATCCTAGTCCCTGCTTGCACTTAGAAAGAGAGATGCACACAAAAGTAAGCTATTTCAATTAACTGGTCAAGGTGGTTAAAAGCGAAAAATGGGCAGAGGTGTGTCAAAGAGTAAGCACAGACAAGTCACTGAAATTGTTCTGGCGACTACATAAAAGCATGAGTGGGGTAGTCAAGAATAAGAGCATTTCTGACTTCCAAGGTGCTGACCTCATCTGGCAGAGGACTGAGGAGGACAAGGGCAAAGCCCTCTTTGAACGCTATCTTGAGCAGAGCAACCAGACAGACATGGGAGGCCGGAATCTGGCCAAGGAGGTCACCTCAGACAGATGCAAGGCCCAGAACACTTCGGATGAAGACACAGTGACAGTGAAAGAAATCAAGGCTGTGCTTCGACGATCAAAAAACAGTGCTCCAGGTCCTGATGGCATAAGATACGACGACATAAATAGGTGTACCGACAATGAGCTAGAGAAACTAGCAGACATGTACAACAACAGTATAGGGAGTGCTAGCATCAAGGAGGAATGGTTACATAGCTATCTGATTCCCTTGCCGAAGCCTGACAAAGACCACAAAAAAATTCAGGGATATCGAATTATAACCATGCAGAATACAGTAGGCAAGCTGCTGGAGAAGGTAATTGCCAGGAAAATATCAAGCCAACTAGAGAGGCAAGGTGTTTTCCCACCTACCCTGGGTGGGTACCGTCCAAAAAGAGAAACCTGGACCAATGCAGCAGTCTTTGCCCATGATGTCTATGAAGGTTTCCACTCAGGCACTGAAACTGTTGCTGCAGCGATTGATCTTGAGGACGCATACAACAGAGTACCACTGGATTTTTTAATGTTTCAGCTTCTTGAACTAAACGTAAGTCCATTCCTCCTTAGTTGGATCGCTGCAGCCCTCTTCCAACGGAAAGTAGTTTTTAGATGTGGCAGTTGGACTTCGGAACCAACAACAATATATCCTGGCCTACCACAGGGATCACCATTATCTCCGGTACTGTTCAACGCCTACACAGTGAGAATCACCAGTGAGCAGATCACTGGACCTGGCAGGACATTGTAATATGCCGATGATGTTTTAGTGTATCGTCAGGGTAAGGATAGAGAGGAGGTTGCTGTGGAACTACAAACCGAACTCAATCGCATAAGTACTTGGTGTGATGAAGCTGGGGCAATGGTCAACCCAACAAAGGCAACAGTGACTTGGTTCTCGTTGAATAATCATATTGTCAACAATCCAACACCAATTGTAATGCTGTGTTCAGAGACGGTGGAAAGAACGCAGGCAATGAATTACCTGGGGATACGGTTTGATCGAAGCCTTGCTTATAATGTGCACATAGACCAGGTGATAACAAAGGCCAAGCGGGGTTTGGCAGCGATGCGGGTGATGGCGGCAGAAAACTGTGAGCAGCGCCATCTATGTCTTCTGTACGAGGGGCTGGTCATGTCTGTTTTGGAGTATGCAATGGCAATCCTGACTCTCAGCCATAAGCAGATAGAAAGGATGGAAAGGATACAGAATGAAGCTATGCGCATTATTCTTGGATGTACAAGAGATACAGCATGCAGGGCGATGCGCTACCTTCTTGATTTTCCAACCATTGAAGTGAGAATGCAAGTTTGCAGGGCACGCGCCTACCTCAGAATTAACGCAAACACACAGCATCCACTGCATAGTGAAATTAGGAAGGTGACGGGCAGCAGGTTAAAAAGAGGACGGTCGTGGATGGGTCAAGCCGAAGACATTCTTCAACAGGTGTGTTCACTTGAGGACTTAGAACCTGGCGAGGAGTGGGTGCAAGTGCCAACAGACTTCTGCACATCCTTTTCAGTTTGCATCCAACTAGATAGAAAATGCAGACAAGAAAATCCGGCTGCTGTGGAGGCTGAAGTACAAGCGTTGATTTTCGAGAGTTCGCTAGACAGTGACGCGGTCATCTACACAGATGGGTCGGTCGTCCGACATGTGAGAAGCTCATGGACCTTTACAGCTCTGGCCGGAGGGAGAATTGTGAAGGAGGACTCTGGTGCTTTCACTGAAACCACAAGTAGCCTGACCATGGAAGTCATGGCAGTAAGTAAAGCAATAACATGGCTCGAGACACAGACATTCACTAGGGCTTGTTTCCTTAGCGACTCAATGAACATGATCAAGAGGATAGAGGAGGGGTCGATCCGAAGAGAATGGTTGCTGCCTCTGGAGCGGTATCGGCTGGCAAAGATTAGTTTCATCTTCGTGCCAGGTCATGCGGGAGTACAAGGAAATGAGCGGGCTGACAAGCTCGCAGGTGAGGCTACTGTGGAGGGCGGACGCGCCATTGACCAGGCTGACATTCTGAATGCTCTACGAGAAGTGAGACTTTTGCAAGAACCAAGTGATGACTGTGAATCTACAACAATGGCCAGACTGCGAGAGCAGCAAATTAAAAGAGGGGTGGCCAAACAAGAACACTACGCAGGAAGCCAAAGAAGATTGATAAACCAACACAGAACAGGCGTCGTTAGCCGCTACACGCTGCGGGATTTGCTGAGGAGGGAGCACTTATGGACTGAATGGTCCGATGTGCAACGAGGATGATCTGTCGACTAACTAACTAACTAACTAACTCGAAGTTCTTGCTGTAATTTTCACATCAGGAAAATTATTTGTACTCATTTTAGGATGAGTCTACATCCATCTCTCTCTCTCTTTCTTTCTCTCTTTCTCTCTCTTTCTTTCTCTCTCTCTCTTTCTCTCTCTCTCTCTCCTCCTCCTCACTCTCTCTCCCTCTCATTCTCACACTCTCTCTCTCTCTCTCTCTCTCTCTCTCTCTCTCTCTCTCTCTCTCTGTGCCTTTTTCTTTCTCTCCCTTTTAAGAAAACAAACACACACACAAAATAATAAAATAAAATAAATAACAATGCGACCTCGTTCAACACGCTTCTACAGCGTCGGTTATTACTGAGGTCCGTTGCTTTAGCAGATGTTAATTATCTTTCCTTACTTTCGTTCTCTTTCAAGTTAGTGCCAAACTGGACCCGTTACATGTGTCGATCTGTGCTTGTCAAATTGGGTTGTGTCTTTGGGGGGGGGGGGGGGGGGAGAGAGAGAGAGAGACTCTCAGCTGATTGGCTTTATCCTCATGGGTTTACATGTGAGTCCAAATAAGTGAAGAAAAGACCCCAAAAAAAAAACATCACCTCCTCAGTGAGAATTCGAGCACATGGCATCGATACCGGCAGGTGAGTGTCTCAGCTACCCGCTGCCTCAGCTCTCAGCCTCAGAACCCACTGGTAGATACATTAGAGCTCGCCTATTGCTGGGAATTGAATCGGGAGCTCTGTCTACTATTGCTGAGAATTGAATCGGGAGCTCTGTCTTAGTGACGAGTACACTAACCACTGCGGCATGTCGACTGCAATATGTCCTATAAAGCTATGTTAACTTCTCCATGTCCACAAATATATTGCATTACGTAGAGAGTGCTTCGGTTTGAAATAGTTAATGTTACATTCGCTTAGGACAGGAATAGTTAATGTTACATCAAGCGGTGACAGGGTTAGTTAATGCTTTATTATCCAGACTCTGCTGATAGAAATAGTTAATGTTACACCCCCTTGTGAATAGAAATAGTTAATGTTACACCTTCTTGTGATAGAAATAGTTAATGTTACACCCGCTTGTGATAGAAATAGTTAATGTTACATCCGCTTGTGGCAGAAATAGTTAATGTCACAACTCAATGAGATAGAAATAGTTAATGTTCCACCAGCTTGTGATAGAAATAGTTAATGTTACACTCACTTGTGATAGAAATATTTGATGTCACAACCCAATGAGATAGAAATAGTTCATGTTTAACCAGCTTTTTTTTTTTTTTTGCATATCCTTTACAGGACATCGCTGTCAACACCAGCATCTTTCAGCTGTATGTTGATTTCTTGGGAAGATTACGCTCAGTAGTTTGCCATTGCTTTCTGAGCGGCCGGCTCATATACCCTGTAAGTTACCGATGCGATTCGAACCACTGCTGATTCTCACCTTCATCACGTTACCGACGAGAGTATACAAGATTACGGAGAAAAGTCATAACCTCTAAGCCACGAAGCCGGCGTTTAACCAGCTAGTGACAGAAATAGTTAATGTTACACCCCTTGTGATAGAAATAGTTAATGTTACACTCACTTGTGATAGAAATAGTTAATGTTACACCCCCTTGTGATATAAGTCGTTAATTTTACACCAGCTTTTGATAGAAATAGCTAATGTTACAACCGCCTGAGACAGAAATATTTAATGTTACATCCGCTTGACACATAAATAGTTAATGTTACATCTGCTTGCGGCAGACATGGCTTAAAGCAAAATGTGTCTGAGACAGAAGAGTTAATCCGATTGAAGCCAAGGTGTTATGCTGTACAGATATATTCGAACTCCGAGACCTACATTACAGTAGGCTGTTACGCTACCGCTACAACACAAACATACTCAATAACAACACAATAAAACAAGCCACGTGTACAAACAGAACAACACATAACCACAAGATATATAAATACCTGTCAGTTGAAAGATGGATTATACTCCAAAGGACGCGTTCACTTCTGCTGTCCCTCCTGCCTTAAATAAAGTTGTCTTACTAAAGTCGATCCGTGACTGAGCAGATACTTGCTTGATCTCTCACCAACGATACCTTTATCTTCCTGTTGCCAGTCAACGCCGAGTCGTCGGATTGAAATGGTTACTACCGCCGTATCGATATTGTCACAGAGTCAAACGCGTTGCTACGGCCGTAGGGACTGGGCTGCTAAACAGAACACAGTTGCGCCGCCTTTGTTGCGCGTGTGATCTCGTGCTTCATTGATTGTGCAACACTTGTTGGAATAGTTATTAATCCGTTAATTGTAATATTTATTAACTTTTTTGTTTCACAAGTACCACAAGCTGTCACACACGGTCACCTGGGTGATACATTCACATTATCGTCAGAGACTAGTGAGTGTTCTTGTAAAAGAAGAAACACGGTTCTTCAATTGAATTTACTTTTCAGGTGTCTAATGCACATTCGTAACACTTCACTGTTAGACTAAGGGCTTTTAGATCTTCATACTTGTTTAACGAAATCTATGATAATTAGAAACTAGAACTTTAAAATAAATGTTTTTAACGAAAATTGTGATAATATGGATAATTAAAAAAAAAAAAAAAACTATGATAATTAGTAGTTGAGAACATTGTTTTAAAGAGCGAACACTATGATAATTTAACGATATTTTGTTTGTTGCATATCCCTTATAGGACATTGCAGTCAACATCAGCATTTTTCAGCTGCTGTTGATGTACTAGGCAAGATTACGCTCAGTAGTTTGCCATTGCTTTCTGAGCGACCGGATCACATACCCCTAAGTTACCAACGCGGCGAGAACCGCTACCGATTCTCGTGCAGGTTACGTTACTCACGAGAATATACGGGATTACGGAGAGAGACGTTAACCCCTTGGCCAGGGTTAGCGATAGGAACTGTTTAAAACGAAAACTATGATAATTAGCAATGGGATATTTTTTTTTTTACAGAACACAATTATTATTAGCAATAGTAATTTGTTTTTTTTTTAAGCGAACACAATGATACTGAGCAATAGGAACTTCTCTTTAACGAAAACAATGATAATTAGCAATATGAACTTATTTAAAAACAAACAAACAAGCAAACAAACAAACTAACACTGTGATAGCTAGATATGGGAACTATTTAAACAAAATCTATGACAATTAGCAATATGAACATTTTCTTTAAACGAAATCTATGATAATTAGCAATATGGACATTTAAAATTTAAAGACATTGTGATACTTCGCAAATGGAACATCTTTTGCAGAACAAATATTCTAATTAGCCATATGACCTTTCTACAAACAAAATTTATGGCAATCATTACAGACTTCTTTTACGAGAATTATGACATGTATCAATGGGGACTTTTTTAACGATAACTATGATAATTATAAATGCAAAGGAAAGGCCACCAATGTTAATCACAGTAAAAGAGGAGATACTATAACAAGTAACAAGAGTCTCCTATACTGCTTTTGACAACAGATGAGGGTAGAAGTGAAATAGACATAAAGAAGATAATAGGAACGACCAAAACACAATTACGGCAACTTGAAATAAATATTAACATCTAGAGAAATAAATAATACTTTGCAAATGAGAATTGTCAGATTCAACAGAAATATACACCTCACAAACTCAGACAAAAAATAAGCAATTGGATAGACCAACTGTAGCCCCAGAGATGTCGGTGTTCAGAAGAATAGGTCGTATTTCGTGGAAACAAACACAAACAAACACAGCTATAGAGGCTGTGACTGAAAAGAGAATTGATGGTAAAAATCAAAAAGCGAAAAGACAAATGGTTTGGTCATACTGAAAGCATAGCAATCTTGCAAACACCATACTGGAGAGAAGGGTTGAAGGCAGGTAAGCAAGAGGTAAACAGTGATACATGTGGGAAGACAACATCAAGAGATGGACAAATGACAGTCTGTCAGTGTATACAATAAGATATTGAGAGAGAGAGAGAGAGAGAGAGAGAGAGAGAGAGAGAGAGAGAGAGAGGAGAGAGAGAGAGAGAGAGAGGGGGGGGGGCAGACAGACAAAATGAACGAACAGATTTTATTTTCAAGGTTTAAGAATTGGGCACGCAGGCCCGTCTGACATTTTGTCCTTTTTATCTTTCCTCTCATACACAGACAACGTTCAAAAACTATTGCAGCCAACCTTGATTGTGGAGACGACATCTGGTTGTCTGTCTTGATAAGTCATTACATGAAAGGACCATGTTTGAGCTTATACATATCAACAACCTGATGTGCATCCAACCAGAGAGCCACATTTTTTTTAAAAGTTGCATATCCTTTACTGGACGTTGCAGTCAACACCAGCATTTTTCAGCTGTTCTGGATGTTCTTGGCAAGATTACGCGCAGTAGTTTGCCATTGCTTTCTGAGCGATCGGCTCACATACCCCGTAAGTAACCAACGTGACGCGATACGCTACAGAATCTCGCGCAGCTGCATTACCAACGTGAATATACAAGATTACGGAGAAAGTCGTTAAATCCCTAGGCCAGGGAGACCGGAGACAGCCACAGTACACTGTCATATCCTCCCTGGGAGATGGATCAGTCATAAGTGTCTGCCGAGTTCATTGACGGTAATTAGGTTCAGCATTCATATATGGTGGTAGTTGGGTCAAGATTCATAAAGGTGGTAGTTAGGGTCACAATTTATATATGATGGGTGGTTAGGGTCAGCATTTATAGATGGTGGTAGTTAGGGCCAACATTTACGTATGGTGTTAGTCAGGGTCAAAATTCATATATGGTGATAGTTAGGGTCAGCATTTATTTATGGTGGTAGTTAGTTCCAACATTTATATATGGTGCTAGTTAAGGCCAACATTTATATAAAGTAATAGTTAGGGGCAATATTTCTACATAGGAGTAGTGTGGATAAGCATGTATATATAGTTGTCAATGCGGGTCAACATTTATATATAGTGGTAGTTTTGATCAAAATTTATATATATAATAGTAGTCAGAGTCAACATTTATATATGTAGTTGTAGTTAGGGTCAACATTTATATATAGAAGTAGTTATGATTAATGTGTATGCATAGTAATAGCTATATAGGATCGACGTGTGTATATTAGTACCTAATATAAATATTTATGTTCAGTAGTAATTAGGATCAACAGTTACGTATGGAAGTCACCTAAAAATTTGTTTAATCTGTGATGTAGTGTCTGCTGTATGCAGATGATCTCATTTATATTTTAAGTGATTTTTGGTGAGCAATTAGTGTAGTTTCAGTAGACTTCACTGAGAAGATGTTTGTCACTGCTTTGCCAATTTTCCAATGAATTAGCTGTCTATAGAATAACATGATTAGAAAGTAAAACATGAATGTAAAAGTGAATAAGAAACTACAACATTAATTTCACAAGAATGGGTATGTAGTAAGTTTTATAGTGGGGTCATTGATTACATGTGTGGTTTGTCCATCAAGAATGATGATGACATCCATTTCATCCAGTGGGGTTGAAAGTATGGAGCCATGAGTTCTAAGATGGCTGATAAGGCCGATTTTGGCTCGAAATGTTCTTTGACAATGTGGGCAAAGAATGCTTCAGGTTTCAGGAGTAGGTTCTCCTGCAGTGGGTTTTCTGTCCAGCCTTTTCTTCACAGCTCTTGCAATCCTGGTTGCTTCACGAGTGACTGCATCCTTGCGTAATGATGTACGCCACGAATTTCGGTCTTTGGCAGCAGTCTCCCAGTTGTCATGATGAATTCCAAAAGCTTTCAGTGAGATTTTCAGTGTTTTTAACGCGTTTCCTCTGGCCGCCTTGGAAGCGTTTACCACAAAGCAGCCCGCCGTAAAAAAATCATTTAGGGAGCCTGTGATCTGGCAAGCTAGTTAAGTGACCAGCCCAGCGAATCTGATTCTTCACTAGTAGAGTGTGGATACTGGGCATGGACGAATTTTCTATGACTTCAGTGTCTGGGATCTTGTCTTGCCATTTAATCTTCAATAGGATTCACAGATTACAACCGACATGTTGAAGCACAACCAGAGAAAGACCAGGGAAGAGTGCATTAGCCACGTTAAACAAATCCCTCGTAATCCTGGACTCGCAGCGATGACTGCCGGACATCAGGAATGCCAGAGAAAACTGAGTCTTCATTGCAAAGTCTAGCGATACAATGCTATGTGGAAAATTTAAAATGTGGAGGAGGAAGTGAAGAAAGAGAATGAAGAGGAGGATACGGGGGACGAGGAGGTTGAGGAAGAAGAAGAAGAAGAAGAAGAAGAAGAAGAAGAAGAAGAAGAAGAAGAAGAAGAAGAAGAAGAAGAAGAAGGAGAAGAAGAAGAAGAAGAAGAAGAAGAAGAAGAAGAAGAACAAGAACAAGAAGAACAAAAATAAGAAGAACAAGAAGAAGAAGAAGAAGAAGAAGAAGAAGAAGAAGAAGAAGAAGAACAACAACAACAACAACAACAACAACAACAACAACAACAACAACAACAACAACTACTACTACTACAACAACTACTACAACAACTACAACATCAAGAATACTTTGAAATTAATTCATACTACCTGTCAAATTTGCAGAAACCTGGTTTAGCGTTTTGTATATGCGGTGTTTAAAAAACAATATATGAAATTATGGAAATAACTGCACCATTTAATATCATAACATGTACGTGATTAATAAAGTTAATTACCAAGATTCTGTTTAGTGTAGATATAATCCAGAACAATCACGAAATTCGCCCACAATGTATCAATATGTTGTAAGTTGTAAATATTCAATTTCTCCCGTGATGTTATATTCATTACCACATATGGATTATATTACCATGGCCTGCACTTTTGTAACCCTAAAGAAAACGCGGCTTGGATTCCTTACACTGATGAATTTTTTCTACTGGAGCAATTAGGAATATGATTATCCGTATTAATATCTACGTGGTAATTCGATAATCGAACCAGCCCGAGAAAAATTAAGCTGTCATTAAATATTTCAGTAATCGAATTTTGTTACACAAATCCTGTCGGTCTTTCGATTATAGACTCGATGTAATCGCAATCGGGCACAAGCGAAAACAGCCATGGGTTGGCGGTAAACAAGTCTCGGAATTCTATAGGAATCCTGGCTTTTGTTATTGCCCCGTTTGTTGTCTTTTTGAGAATGGCAATGCACAGTTTCAGCTTTGAAGACGAAATGGTATTTGGCTTTCTCTCGGAATGCTATCTGGGTTTTCTCTTGTTTGCAAGAGTCGTAGATATTCGTTTGTGAATAGAAACCGTGATTGTGTTTGGCAGCTGCTCTTGTTGCCAGAGCCGAATGGGTCAACGAATGAAGAACGTTACAACCATTTAAAAATCAATTGCGTTTAAATAGCTTGGGAAATGTATAGACACAAGGGTTTGAGTTATAAATGTAGTGCTTGGAAATAAATATTCCTGTCTGTATTAGACGGCGCAGAAAGTTAGCGTTTTGTCGTTGTTTATAACTGTTTTAGTGTTAGAAGTGCCTCATGAGCAATTTGACATTAAGTGGTATGGAGGAGATCTCGAATGGCAGATCCCAGTACTGCAGTGATGACAGACTTGATTCTTGATTGTTTTGTGTTTACGAATGGTTCAGATGTCGTTTTTGCAGGTTGGGTTGATCTCTGTGGAAGAAAGAAAACAGAAAATGATTATGAAAAAGCTCATGAATTTTAAATCAGAATGAATAAGTACACCTTACTTATGCCATCTTTAACTAGGGCGGGAAAGTGTTACGAATAATATTCGCAATCCCACATACCGGGTTGGAAACACAGCTGCGGGTGATTTGGAAGCAGACCGCTATACACTGGTTACCATACAATAGTATGAGTGCCCGTCGTTCAGAAATCAATGGCAAACTACTGAACGTAACCTGGCCCTGGAATCATAAATAGCAATTTAAAAACATGCTGGGGTTGGCTGCTACTTCCCGTAAAGGATATACACCTACTTTCTCTCTTGACCCCCCCCCCCCCCTCCCCGCCTCTCAATGTTGAAGTCCTAGAATGTCCTCTGATGAGAGTATCTCGTGTAGAAACTCAGTTAATTCACATTCCTTTAGTGCGTGCTCTTTCCAGACTATCACACGATGAATCTGATAGTGTTCAAATACTGACTCCATAACGAATTAAAGGACAAGAGCGCTCGCTCTGAAGCTTCAGGTGCGTTGATTGTGGAACAAATAGTTCAAAGCCTACACCGGCATTAAATTGTAAACAGTTCAAAGCCTACACCGACATTACATAGTAAACAGTTCACAGCCTACACCGACATTACATAGTAAACAGTTCAAAGCCTACACCGGCATTAAATTGTAAACAGTTCAAAGACTACACCGACATTACATAGTAAACAGTTCACAGCCTACACCGGCATTAAATTGTAAACAGTTCACATCCTACACCGGCATTAAATTGTAAACAGTTCAAAGACTACACCGACATTAAATTGTAAACAGTTCAAAGCCTACACCGGAATTAAGTTGTAAACAGTCCAAAGCCTACACCGGCATTAAATTGGAATTAATTGTTAGCTTATCATTCGGAAAGCAGTGGTCAACTACTCAACATAGAATTTCTAATTCTTCAATATAATATCTTCAAAATATATTCAAAATATCTTCAAAATAAAACATTTCTTTCTAAACGACTGACGCTCATATCGTTATGAAAATCAGTACGCAGTAATCGGCCCTCAAGTCTTTGAGCCCTGTGTGTTGAGGTTGTTAAATTGTGTTCTCTATCCCCAAGCCATTGGTGTGAGGCCATGTCAAGGGGACTGCTGAACAATTTTGATCTCATTCCAGAGTGGCATAGTTTGATCTGATCGGAACTTCAACTGGAGTTCGGCTGTGCTACATTGAAAGGAGTATTATTGGTTTATATGTAGCTCTACTAAACAAGCTGAACAGCTCAACAGTGCCTTTGAATATAAAAGTTATATCTTTAACTCGAAATTTTAGAATTTTAGAAGTATTTCAGGATCCTCGCCGGTGCTACAGAGTTCGTGCACTGATCTGAGTTTCTCCAGGCTCAGGATTGAGTTGGGAGGAGAATGGAGCACTTATGGGTTACTCCGGTGCGCCGTGATGTTGATCCATCGACTAATCTAAATCTAAACTAATCAACATAGAATTGCCTAGAAATTCAACCTGGTGTTCATCGCAACGTCCTACATTAGGACATGCACCATTTTTATTGTTGACAGAACGAGATGGTTGAACTATAAGAAACGTAGCCTCTGTTTAATGTGTGTAGCTACCACATTCTTCAGTGCGGCTGGGCAGCATGTGCATTTAAGAGTTTCTGTTCCAAACAGAAAGTAGGTTTGGACCACACACACCCAAATGGATGGCGAGAAATGAGAAGTAGAGGTGTGTCGCAGTTATGACTTACTAGTTATTATTACTGTAGCAAATATGTGGTATTATAACGTAATGACAACATTTTGGCGATATATCAGCCACGGCAGATACGGGAAGTCGCTTATGACGATTAATCATCACATGGCATTTAATCAGTTAATAATAGTTTACTCAACATAATGTGGTCAAGCCGTCTGACTCGGGTTCTGAAGCTTGTGGGTACGATTCCGGGCCGCTATTTTCGGTTGACGAGTGCATTGTTTTCGGAGACCCCTGGGGGTCTTCGCTGGAGCTACAGAGTTCGTGCTTTGTGCGATGCTTTTGGCAGTTCGCTAAGGAAAGAGACTGATCCATATAGGATAAAAACCCTGTGCAATGAAGTCGACCCTGTCTACTTTTAAGCGATTTGTTTTTAGTGTTTTTACTCAACATGATACTTGTTGCACAGACCAGTAGTAACTATCACGCTTAGACATCTTAGCCTGTCATTCCTGTTAGTTTTCTGTCCATTTAGCGACATGCTAAGCGGGTCAGCCTCACAACTGCTTTATTCAACAAGCACCACAATACACTGTACTTTCCAGTGTTCTCCCTATGCCAAATGCCGATATGCGTGGGCGATCATGTTTCGCCATCTCACACGATCACCAGAGTCGTGTTTCAGCTCTACGTTTTTGCCTCGATCATGTTATGTGGCCAAACCATCTAGATATTTACCTCTCTGACTTCCTTCAGTTCTTTTCCCCCAGTCTTTCCAGATGTCAATAAGTTGCCCAGTTGATTTCTTCTCATAATGTGCCCAAAACATCTTGGCGATGTCTAATTTCTCTAATCAGTTAACGGTTGTAATTTGGTTCCTACTTATTAGTTGTTTTATCTGTCCTCGGTATTATTTGCATTTTTTCTCAGAAACCACATTTCCACTGCCATTAATTTTGGTGTCTGCTCATTCTCCACGTTTCACACACATACAAAGGTATATATCTTATGTAGCACTACAATATTTTTCTTTTCTCATTGCAATTATCGTCATTTTGTTGATCAATATGTTTTTCATCTTGCAAAAGGCACCTTTTGCCAAAGCGATGTTAGTTCTAATCTCTTCAAGGCACCTCCAATCAGATGGTGTGGCTGTTGCCAGGTAGTTGTACGGATTCACGTGTTTAAGAATATCCCTGTTCACTCGTATGCTCACGCTACTTCTCAATATTCTTCAAAATGCTTTGTATTTCGTTGTCTTCCTAATAATAATAGTAATAGACCACACAATTAAACTTTGTTTTTCAAAATGTTGCAGAGACCCCTAACCCTTAACCTATTCTTAATCTTAAACTGAACTTTACTAATAACCATAAACCTAATCCTAACGCTAATTCTAACTCTAACTCTAACCCTAACCATAATCCTAGTCCTAACTCTAATGCTAGCCCTAATCCTAACCCTAACCCTAATCCTAACCCTGACCATAATCCTAACCCTATTCATAACACTAACCCTAACGCTAACCCTAACACTAAACCTAACCTAAGTCTTATCATAACCATGACCCTAATCCTAACCCTAACTCCAACCCTTAATCCTAACCATAACCCTAGCTCTGACCCTTAATTCTGACTCTAATACTGACCCTAACTGTTAATCTTAACCCTAACCCTTAATTTTAACCCTAACTCTAACCCTTAATCATAACCATAACCCTTAATCCTAACCCTAACCCGAACCCTTAACTCTAACCCTAACCTTTAATCCTAACCCTAATCCTAAAAATAACCCTAACCCTAATCCTAGCCCTAATTCTAACCCTAGCTCTAATCCTAATCGTAATCCTAAATCTACTCCTAACCATAACCATAAACATAACCATAAACCTACCCCTAATCCTAACCCTAATAATAAAACTAACGCTAACGCTAGCCCTAACCCTAACACTAAACCTAACCTAACCCTTATCATAACAATAACCCTGATCCTAATCCTAACTCCAACCATTAATCATCACCACAACCCTAGCTCTAACCCGTAATCCTAACTCTAATCCTAAATCTAACCCTTAATCCTAACCCCAACCCTTAATCCTAATTCTAATCCTAACCATTACCCTTAGTCCTGACAATAATCCTAACCCTAACCCTTAATCCTAACCTTAACCTTAACTCTTAATCCTAACCCTAACCCTTAATCCTAACCCTTAATCCTAACCCTTAATCCTAACCCTTAATCCTAACCCTAACCCTACTATGTGTGTTCTTGTTTTGTGCGACTTTTTTCGGTTGCACCATATGCAGTTGTGCACCATAAGGCCCATGGTATATCATATCCGCCAATGACACGTGTCAGTAATGTTATCATATCCTTGATGCCTTAAACATGTGTTTATGTCACTTAATGCTTGACCAAGCCCTGAGAGCGTTAATGTAACGACTGCCTGGAGCAGATGTATAGACAGGCACATTACGTATGCAGTCATCAATAAACGGGATCCACTGTAGCTTTGTCGGTCTCTCTGGCCGAGGGGTTACAACACTTTCTCCATAATCCCGTTTATCACGCAGTCTCGTAGCGGGGCGAGAGCTGGGAGCGGTTCGACCCCCGCTGGTGACTTGCGGGATAACTGAGCCGACCGCTCAGAAAGCAATGGCAAACTACTGAGCGTAATCTTGCCAAGAAATCAACATACAGCTAAAAGATGCTGATGTTGACAGCGATGTCCTGTAAAGGATATGCAAAAAAAAAAGCAAAAAAAAAAAACTGTAGCTTTAGCGGCCATACGATCGCGTAGCCACCCAATGGTAATCAGTTTGAATCCTGACTAAAGAGGATTTTGAAAACCGACCTGAGCGGTCAGGTTTGATACTGACCACATGACCCAGCCAGTGCTAAATGGTGTATAGAAATACGGGGCGAGCACCATATTTTAAAAACGTATTAATGGTGAAAAAGAGTTATTTACTGTTAATCAATAAACGCACAGGGCGTTGTTTGTTGCAGAGAGAGTTTATTAACTGAGTCCTCGAAATATATTGTTATTTCTCATAAAAGTAAATATACGGCTTCAGCTGGGATTTATTACATGTTCCTTGGCCAATCAACAGACTGATTGGCATCACTATTTTGATTGTTATTTTATACCAATAAAAAAATCTATGGGTCCGTAATGTGATACAGCTATCACACTTTGTAGGCTAGTCTTTTCCTCTATTGGTGGACGAGGAACGTAGGCTCGAACCTTCATCCGACAGCGCTGTTGGTATCTTCTGCGTAGCACATAACAGCTACACTATCCAGCCCGTTTGCTGCTTGATAATTCTACTTCATTAATGTTTATATGTCCAACACTCCCCCCCCCCCCCCCCCTTTCCCCGAAGCAAGTAAGGATCTTTAAGTATTTCAGAAGTATTTATTTTATGTGTTGCACATCCCTTACAGGACGTTACAGCCAACACCAACATTTTCCAGCTGCAGTTGATGTACTAGGCAAGATTACGCTCAGTAGTTTGCCATTGTTTTCTGAGCGACCGGCTCACATATCACGTAAGTTACTAGCGCGGCGCGAACCGCTGCCAATTCTCGCGCAGCTGCGTTACTCACTAGAATATACGGGATTACGGGAAAAGACGTTAATCCCGCCAGGGAGACCGGGTTAAGAAGTGTAATATCATCAAATAGCAAATCAGAAGACAAGATCGAAAATAGATGCAATAAGGTAAATCAAATAATTGGACACATGGTACGAATACTAAATCACAACCACGTATCAGTAGATAGTGCAAAATCAGTCTACAATGCAATTTTCCTACCAACTCTATGCTAGCAATGCCAAATTGGACAATGACAGGCAAAAGTACAAGAAAAATAATAACAACGGAAATGGGATTCCCGAGAAGATTATTCAATATATCAAGAAAAGAGAAAATCAGGAATTAAGACATCAGGACTAATGTGGGGGTTACGGCTGTGCTAGATTTTTCCAGAAAACAGCAAGCTAAATAGTTTGGCCACATAACTAGGCTACTAACTAACAGTATACCACAACAAGCAATGATGCGCAGACCAGACGGAACCTGACGAAGAGGTTGACAATGTAAACGACGGACAGGGGGAATAAAAGAATCCATGGGAATCATGATACATGAAACCAATAAATGTACACTTTCTCGCTGTTTATGCTTCACCTCGACACCGCAAGGTACAAGAGGAACAAGATGAAGTGAGATTAGAATGATTATATTTTGATTTCTCATACACGGATTCAAGCAACTTTTGTTTACAGAAATTAAATAATTTTTTCTTTTATATAATTTATATAAGTCTCTTCCAAATATAATATATTAATCTTCTCCAAATCTGGCATATTAGCAATAAATGTGAGACAGATTATGATTTGAAATGTATAATAAATTCCGTGTAGAGGTCATTACGATGGCAACTGGCATCATTATATAAGGAATTATCTGTGCTATTTTTTTGGAAAACAAAACATGGGGGCAATCATAGCAGCAGATGGACGATGTCAGATGCAGATTATGTGCATAACTGATCAAGCAAAAGCTGCATTATGACAGAATAACCAAATTAAGTCCTCTGACATCCGGTGCGATGATACCAAGGTAGCGGGTGTGACCCCTACACCGGTCAGTTTGACTAAAATGCGGACTTTTTCCTTCTTCCTCCTAATTACTCATCCTTCTTTCTCGGAGATTAAGTAAACTGTATTGCCAAGGCTTGGACGTCTCTTTGCCTGCCACAGTTGTGGCTTTTCGGTCGCTAAGAGTTAAGTGACAGGATTAAGTTCCACCATTGTGGATAATTTTAAATATTAAAAGACTTACATGTCCACACATATTAACGCTTCAATGATTGGCAGTATCTGGTTTTATGGTTATCAATAAGGGGGAGAACTGAAAAAATCGTAGTTTATCAATAGAGCACTTGAAGAGACGAGATTTTAGATTGGAGAGGCGTTTAGTGAAAGCTTTTTATTGTATAACTAGAGATGTACTCCCTATGGGATCCACACGGCACACGAAGCAGAGAGAGAGAGAGAGAGAGAGAGAGAGAGAGAGAGAGAGAGAGAGAGAGAGAGAGAGAGGCGCACACTAAGAAAGTGGCAGAGAGACAGAGAGAAATGGACAGAGGGACAGACAGACAGACAGAGACAGACAGATTAATAAATAAACAGGAAGAAATGAAAAATTGGAAAGAAAGAAAGAATGAATGAAAGAAAGAAAGAAAGAAAGAAAGAATGAATGAAAGAAAGAAAGAAAGAAAGAAAGAAAGAAGAAGAAGAAGAAGAAGAAGAAGAAGAAGAATAAGAACAACAACAACAACTACAACAACAACAACAACAACAACAATGATTATTAACGACAACATCAACAACAACAACAACAACTAACGACAACAACAACAAGGGAAGAAGAAGACAAAGCGGAAGGAGAAACAATAGTGACAGTAAAAGAAGAGTAAGAAGAAGAAGATGGTGCTGATGATGATGATAATTTTACTGAACCGACGAAAAATCAAAGGAGAAGAGTAGACGAAATAGATGATGAAGAAGGGAAACAACGGTAGCAACTCAAACCATCCAACAAAATTCTCACCATCTTCAACAATGAACATCATCATCTACAACAAACAAAACAACCTCATCAACAATAATTAAGCATCGGCAACAGCAAACATCATCAGCAATAGCAAACATCATCAGCAACAGCAAACATCATCATGAACAACAAACATAACGAAATACATAATCGCAAATCTACAACATTTACGCAGTATTAAAAATAGTGACAGTTATTAAACAAACACAAATAACAACAGCGGGTAAATAATAACTAAACAACAAATGAACTTCTAAACCAGTCGTCACTCAACATCAAAACAACGGAGGACCATTGAATCGATGGCAACCAAACAACAACTAAACATCAATAATTAAATAACAACCTCATTAACTAATCAACAAAGACAATTATACAGCAAGAATAATGAAAACCTAGAGAAGTGAACTGTGACACTAACCAAGCAAAGCCACAATCACACAGCTAACAACATTTAGCCGGTCTTCCTGGCGAAGGTGTTAAGAACGTTGTTCGTAATCCCGTATACCCACGTATGAAACACAGCTGTGCGAGATTCAGAAGCAGATCGCGTCGCGCTGGTTACTTACGGAGGTATGTGAGCCGGTCGTTCAGAATGCAATGGCAAACTACTGAACGTAAAACTTATCAAGGCATCAACAGCAGCTGAAAAATGCTGGTGTTGAATGCAATGTCCTGTAAAAGATATGCGAAACAAAAAACATTTATCTCCCTTGTGATGCCGGTCGGTCTGTCTCCAATGTAATTAACGACTATTGCTAAACCGCTGTAAAAGCGACCATACCACTGTGCGATATTTGACCAGATACAACAATCTTGGAACTGACCCAATGACCAGGGACAGACAGAGATTAAATGTATAATTCTCGAACAAGAGATCAGAGAAAATTGTTGGGCTGTCCGTGAAAGATGGGATAATTTCTTCTATTCTTCTCCTTTCTTATAATCACAATGGGCCGTGAATGTGGGGCGATGTGAGTATCTATACCAGTGGTTCTCAACCGGTGGGGAATTCCCTCCTATCGGGAAATTTTAGGTGTTCCAGGGGGTGAGGGTGTGGGGTGGGGGGAATTAAGATTATTTCAAGATTGCGTTAATACAACAACCGATTAATTGATATTGTTTTTCCCTCCATACTTTACAGTTCTTTACTTCTCGCCCTTCTGAAATTCGTATGGTAACTTAAGTAGACCAGCAAATCACGTTTTATGTAGATGTCTAGACTTGTTCTAGTATGTGTTATTAAATTTAATCATCATCAAGTGCCCTGCCAGCTGGCGTAGGCGTTCATGGCTCTCCACAGATCTCGGTCTTTGGTTTTCTGGATCAACTCTGCTGCAGATATTCCTCCATGCCACCGTCTCAATCCATCCAGCATCATTTCTCTTGGTCTGCCTCTGCCTCTCTTCCCCTCGATCTTTCCAGTTGTCACGATGTTCTCAAATGCCTCTCTTCTCATCACATGACCGAAGAAAGATGTTTGTCTCTTTCTTAATGTTGTATACAATGTTCTAGTTTCATTAGCCTGTTTCAGGCAGTCGTTGTTAGTTACTCTGACAGTCCAGGGAATTCGCAACATTCGTCTCAGGAACCACATCTATGTTGCTTCTAATTTCTTCTTAACTTGTTCATTTACATTCAAAGATTAACTGTCATACAGCAAAACTGGTTCTACATAGCATTTCAGCACTCTCTTTCTTGCATTCAATGACTTATTGCATAAGATACCCTTCATTTTCTGAAATGCGGCTTTTGCTTGCCCAATTCTGCTCTTAATTTCTGTTGTACATCTTTCATCTGATGTTATAAATGCCCCTAGGTATCTAAAATTATTCACTTGGTTAAGAATTGTCCATTCTATTTCTATGTCACATTTTTTCGTGTCACCATTTTGCTTGATATCACCATTGTTACTGCTTTCTTGATATTCAAGGAGAGTTCTTTCCTTGCACTCTCTATTACTACAGTGTCCAACAATTGTTGTAGGTTTGTTGATTCATCCGCCACCAATACAGTGTCATCTGCATAGCGTATATTATTTATATTACTAGCTGACCCGGCCCGGCTTCGCCCAGTCCCTGGAGGGGATCTATCTATCTATCAGTCTGTCTGTCTGTCTGCTTGTTTGTCTGTCTGTCTGGCTGACCCGCCCCGGCTTCACCCAGTCCCTGGTGGGGAGCATCTAATTTAATTCATATAAGTAGTCATATAAGCTCCCGTTCCCGACTACCTGTCTGTCTGTCTGTCTGTCTGTCTGTCTGACCCGGCCCGGCTTCACCCAGTCCCTGGTGGGGAGCATCTCATTTTTTTCATATACGTAGTCATATAAGCTCCCGTTCCCGACTATCTGTCTGTCTGTCTGTCTGTCTGACCCGGCCCGGCTTCACGCAGTCCCTGGTGGGGAGCATCTCATTTAATTCATATACGTAGTCATATAAGCTCCCGTTCCTGACTATCTGTCTGTCTGTCTGTCTATCTGTCTGTCTGTCTGAGCCGGCCCGGCTTCACCCAGTCCCTGGTGGGGAGCATCTCATTTAATTCATATAAGTAGTCATATAAGCTCCCGTTCCCGACTATCTGTCTGTCTGTCTATCTATCTGACCCGGCGTGGCTTCGCCCAGCTCCTGGCGGGGAGCGTCTCATTAAATTCACACAGTAACTTAAAAGAATGTCCTTCCACATACCATCCATTATTTTTAATGAAAACTGTTTTTAATCACCTACATGACTGTAGATAACTTCTTTAAGCATAAAAAGATGAGTTACAATGTTATGCATTATGCATTATTTTTATGAAAACTTTGAAAATGCCTTAAAGATTATATCATTATTTATTATAACTCATATGACTGTAAATAACTAGGCAAAGAGTTTATAAATCTTTGAAAACCATGCAACAATATGACTATAAAGTATATAGAAATGTTATTAAAAGTTATGCCCCTTGAAATAACTTTTCTAGAGTTAAGTCCCCTTGCTATATAGAAATTATAATGAAAAATAAAATATTAAATTTTAGTAAGTAGCCGAAAATAAACTAAAAAACTATGACAGAAAGTTGCACAGGAATGAAAGGAAAACGTGTAGAAAATTTCATCTCAATCGGATGGACCGTTCGCGAATGCATAAAGAACGGACGGAAATACATACATCGTGTTTTATATATATATATAGATAACCTCCAAGTAGTATTCCTGGCATCTCTTTGGTCTCTCTCATTATTACTTCGCTATATAGGGAAAAGAGATCTGGTGACAAGACACATCCCTGTCGTACTCCTAGCTTTATCTGTTCGTAGCTATCCTCTTTATTTCCCATTTTAAATGCTGCTACTTGGTTCCAGTAAATATTCTTTATTATTCTTAAATCTTTCCCATCAATGTTGATATCTTCCAACATTTTAATCAGTTCATCATGTTTTACTTTATCAAAAGCTTTAGTATAATCTATGAAGCACAAATATAAGTCTTTTTGTTTCTCTATTGACCTTTCTATTAGTGCCAATAATGTATATATTGCATTGTTTCTGCCTTTTCCCTCCTCAAATCCATACTGTTCTTCACTAATTTACATTTTTATTTTCTTTCGGGTTCTTCTCATTATGATTCTGAGTAGAAGCTTAGTGATATGGTTTATGACGTTAATTTTACGAAAATCTTCACATTCAATTGCTCCTGGTATTTTTGGTATAGCTATAAATACAGATTTCAGCATATCACTGGGTAAATATCCACTGCTGTATATAACATTCAACATTTTTGTTAATATATCTATTCCAAATTCTCCCAATACTTCTAATTCTTCTATTGTGATTTCATCTGGCCCAGCTGATCTATACCTATGGCTCTGTGGTAAGAGGTAAAAAAAAAAGAAAAGAATTCACAGCAAAAGAAAATGACCAATGTTTAGTAACGGAGAGCTTAGCATATGACACCACAAGCTCAATTCTGAGAATGGAGGTGGAGGCGGTCACTGCAACTTTTCGCTGGTTGGAGAACAGATTGTATAGGCACGTTGTGATTGTAACCGATTTACAGAGCATGCTGGCAAAGGGGAAGACTGGCATGCTTCGTGCAGAATGGCATGCATCGATTCAGAGGTCGCGGGGTGTGAGCATTCGCTGGAACTGTTCTCTAGGACACTCTAGTGTGGTTGGAAATTAACAGACAGACCGCATCATTAAGGGGTGATTTGATGCACGATTAAGCAGATGTGGTGAATGCCCTCTGGGAGAATGTGAATAATGCAGAAGAATAGATAGACTATCGTGGTCTAGAGAGAATACAGCAGCAAGGGGTGATCAGAGGTTCTGGTCGACAGTCGTCGATCAGAGGTAAAGCAAGAAGGACATATAATCAGAATGCAACGGGCACCATTAGTATTGGAACTCTAGGCTGACTGTTGAAGATGATGACTGTGTGCTTATAGAAATGCCCCGAGTGCAATGATGTCGGTTCTTGAGTCAACTCAACTCATCTCAACTCTTCTCCTTTAATCTTATGTCGCTGATCAACAAAGTAATAAGAAACAATTAAGCTTAGCAAAAGCAGGCGTTCTACCGAAGTTGATAAACACTACGATGTTAATGTCAGGGGCACGTTCGAACGTTTGGTTTGACGTAGGGGCGTGTCGTCTGCTAAAGTGAGAGAAAGATGGGCCACCGATTCCTTCTTGCTCTCAGCCCAAGAAACTGCTTCCGGACAAATTAATCAAATCATGCAGCCTACAAATAGATTACTAAACAGGATCATTCTGAAGACATTCAGAGATACTATTGACAAAAACTAAGGGAAGAACAGGCAGGCTTCCCACCAAACAGATTGTCAAACTACGCATAATAACAGAGAAAAGTATTGAACTGCATTCGCCACTGTATATTGGAATTGTAGCACGGAAAACGAAATAGCGGGAGAAATAAAACCACACGAAGACGACAGACGAATAATATTGGGAGGACACCGGGGAGTTGTGAGAGATAGCCAAAGATAGGAAGGAGGACGTGAAGTGGGCTGGTTGAGGGCCAATGCCTCTATGTGGAATAACGGGCAGAAGAAGAGGAGGCCTGGCAATACAATGTGGTCGTTTTCAACAAGATAGAAAAAAGGTACATGGTGTTATGTGTAACAATTTGAGGGAGATACTGAGAAGGGGGTCCGAACAGTATAGACTGAATGGTACGATGGGATACAAGCACTAACTAACCGACTAACTAAGCAACCAACCAATTAGCCCACCAATAAACTAACTGAATAACTAATTAACTAACTAACTACCTAATTACTTACCTACGTAACTAGCTAGCTAACTAACTAACCAACGAACCAGCCAACTAACCAATCAATCAACCGATCACCTCACTAAATAACTAACTAAATAACTAAACAACTAACCAACCAACCAACCAACTAACCAGCCAATCAACCAACCACATAATCAGCTAACTAATTGAATAGCTAGCTAACTACATAACCAATTCATTAATTAACCAACCTACTAACTAACCAACTCACTAACTTACCAACACAATACTAACCAACCAATTAACTAACCACCCAATAACAATCCAACCCACTAACTTTATAAACAGCTAGCTAAATAACCCACTAACTATAAAACCAACTAACTAAATAACCCACTAACTATAAAACCAATTAACTAAATAACCCACTAACTATAAAACCAACTAACTAAATAAACCACTAACTATAAAACCAACAAACTAAATAACCCACAAACTATAAAACTAACTAACTAAATAACCCACTAACTATAAAACCAACTAACTAAATAACCCACTAACTAGGCCTATACAACCAACTAACTTAATAACCCACTAACTAAACAGAAAATGATCACCTCGCTGACCGACGACGACTCAGTTGCAACAACGAAAAACAAAAATTGAAAAAGAAGAAGAAGAAGAAGAAGAAGAAGAAGAAGAAGAAGATGAGGAGGAGGAGATATAAGGGGGCAACAGTGTGTTTACATTTCGTCGCTTCTAAGGCACGGATAGTGTGGTCAAGTATTGAAGAAGAAATAACTTATAATCGATACGTTCTATTGTAGCAGACGAGATGAAGCGACATTAGCAACGCGTTTTGTGAGTCTGCCGCTGTGTGTGCCCGTGATAATAGA
Organism: Cepaea nemoralis; assembly: GCA_014155875.1. Lineage (NCBI taxonomy): Eukaryota > Metazoa > Mollusca > Gastropoda > Stylommatophora > Helicidae > Cepaea > Cepaea nemoralis. Next base: position 28,516 of record JACEFZ010020809.1, read on the forward strand.
CATTGATGAGGCCGAGTCATTCTAAGACGCCCTTACAAACTGGCGAATGGCAGAAGTCGCGTGACCGAAAAGCGGAGAGTTCTCGCTCTTAAACTTCCGGTTCGTTGATGACAAGGTCGAGGATTCCCTTACTACTCTGGTCAGTTGGACTTAAATGTTAACTTTTCATACTTGACGTGGGGACGTAATTGACAAGTACCTCAGAAGTCCGAGTGGGTACGCCTGATGGTGAGGTACACTGATAATTGGGAACTGTCTCACGAAAAATCAGACCGATGTAGGCTAATTTCGAGTTCACGGCGACCGAATGAAAACAATACAATGGGCAACTCCTAACGGGCCGACAACCACTAGTCACCGGGCCGGCAGGTAAGACACCATCCACTACGTTACCGGGCCGGCAGGTGAGACTCAATCCACTATATCACCGGGCCGGCAGGTGAGACACAATCTACTACGTCTCCGGGCTGGCAGGTGAGACTCTATCCACTACGTCACCGGGCCCGCAGGTGAGACTTCATCCACTACGTCACCGGGCCGGCAGGTAAGACTCCATCCACTACGTCACCGGGCTGACAGGTGAGACTCCATCCACTACGTCACCGGGCTGGCAGGTGAGACTCCATCCACTACGTCACCGGGCCGGCAGGTGAGACTTCATCCACTACGTCACCGGGTTGGCAGGAGAAACTCCATCCACTAAGTCTCCGGGCCGACAGGTAAGATACCATCAACTACGTCACCGAGCCGGCAGGTGAGGCTCCATCCACTACGTCACCGGGCTGGCAGGTGAGACTCCATCTACTGCGTCACCGGGCTGACAGGTGAGACTCCATCCACTACGTCACTGGGCTGGCAGGTGAGACTCCATCCACTACGTTACCGGGCCGACAGGTGAGACTTCATCCACTACGTCACTGGGCCGGCAGGTGAGACCCCATCCACTACGTCACAGGGTCGACAGTTAAGATACCATCCACTACGTCACCGGGTCGAAAGTTAAGATACCATCCACTACGTCACCGGGCCGACAGGTAAGATACCATCCACTACGTCACCGGGCCGGCAGGTGAGACTCCATCCACTACGTCACCGGGCCGGCAGGTAAGACTCCATCCACTACGTCATCGGGCCGGCAGGTGAGAGTCTATCCACTTTGCTACCGAAGCTCCCCAGAACAGAGACAACTACAGCAATCAACATCTGTATGGAATGCAACGATTTAAATATAAGGAATCAGAGAACTAGTGAATTCCTGTAGCGACACCTGACTTAAAACATGCGTGGTCATCTGATTCTATGCAAAAGAAAGAAGTAGGTTTGGACCAAATATGGTGCAGAATTATATGAATAAATATTATAATGCAAATGTGTGTTTACTGAGAATTATAATTACAAAAGATACAGTGAAAAGAAACTTATAACACAATGACTTGTATGGCGTTATATCGTCCTTCTATCTAATTTGGAGTCCCCATTTGGCGTTTTGTTATCATTCGGCAATGAATCAGCTGACAAATCAGCTGAATAGAACATAGGCAATATTATATAGAAGTGTTACAGAAGAGTATTAACAATTCACTGGACGAAGCAATGAACAAACAGATCTATCAAACAAGACCATACTTCTGTTTACGATTGATTATTGACTGGTATCTTGCCGTCTTGATTGATGATAGTTTATATACTTCTCCATAACACAAAGCCTGGGCTGAATTTAGAGACCATGTGTTGCCCATGTAGCATGATCACTCCAGATGAAAAATAAAAGTGTACGTCTGGAGCAAGCTGCAGAAGCTGTCGGATCAGCAAGGCAAATTG
>JACEFZ010020811.1:0-47387 GCA_014155875.1 Cepaea nemoralis
CCTACACTGATGGCCAGGCAGGCATTAAATCCCTACACTGATGGCAAAGCAGGGCATTCAATCCCTACACTGATGGCCAGGGCATTCAATCCCTACACTGATGGCAAGGCAGGGCATTCAATCCCTACACTGATGGCCAGGCAGGGCATTCAATCCCTACACTGATGGCAGGCAGGCATTCAATCCCTACACTGATGGCCAAGGCAGGGCATTCAATCCCTACACTGATGGCGAGGCAGGGCATTCAATCCCTACACTGATGGCCAGGCATTCAATCCCTACACTGATGGCCAGGCAGGGCATTCAATCCCTACACTGATGGTCAGGCATTCAATCCCTACACTGATGGCCAGGCATTCAATCCCTACACTGATGGCCAGGCATTCAATCCCTACACTGATGGCCAGGCATTCAATCCCTACACTGATGGCCATGCATTCAATCCCTACACTGATGGCCAGGCAGGGCATTCAATCCCTACACTGATGGCCAGGCATTCAATCCCTACACTGATGGCCAGGCATTCAATCCCTACACTGATGGCCAGGCATTCAATCCCTACACTGATGGCCAGGCATTCAATCCCTACACTGATGGCCAGGCATTCAATCCCTACACTGATGGCCAGGCATTCAATCCCTACACTGATGGCCAGGCAGGCATTCAATCCCTACACTGATGGCCAGGCAGGGCATTCAATCCCTACACTGATGGCGAGGCAGGGCATTCAATCCCTACACTGATGGCAGGCATTCAATCCCTACACTGATGGCCAGGCATTCAATCCCTACACTGATGGCCAGGCATTCAATCCCTACACTGATGGCAGGCAGGGCATTCAATCCCTACACTGATGGCAGGCAGGGCATTCAATCCCTACACTGATGGCCAGGCATTCAATCCCTACACTGATGGCCAGGCAGGGCATTCAATCCCTACACTGATGGCCAGGCAGAGCATTCAATCCCTACACTGATGGCCAGGCATTCAATCCCTACACTGATGGCAAGGCATGGCATTCAATCCCTACACTGATGGCCAGGCATTCAATCCCTACACTGATGGCCAGGCATTCATTCCCTACACTGATGGCCAGGCATTAAATCCCTACACTGATGGCCAGGCATTCAATACCCTACACTGATGGCCAGGCATTCAATCCCTACACTGATGGCCAGGCAGGGCATTCAATCCCTACACTGATGGCCAGGCATGGCATTCAATCCCTACACTGATGGCCAGGCATTCAATCCCTACACTGATGGCCAGGCAGGGCATTCAATCCCTACACTGATGGCCAGGCAGTGCATTCAATCCCTACACTGATGGCGGCAGGCATTCAATCCCTACACTGATGGCCAGGCAGGGCATTCAATCCCTACACTGATGGCCAGGCATTCAATCCCTACACTGATGGCCAGGCAGGGCATTCAATCCCTACACTGATGGCCAGGCATGGCATTCAATCCCTACACTGATGGCCAGGCATTCAATCCCTACACTGATGGCCAGGCAGGGCATTCAACCCCTACACTGATGGCCAGGCAGGGCATTCAATCCCTACACTGATGGCGAGGCATTCAATCCCTACACTGATGGCCAGGCATTCAACCCTTACACTGATGGCGAGGCATTCAATCTCTACACTGATGGCCATTCAGGGCATTCAATCCCTACACTGATGGCCAGGCAGGGCATTCAGTCCCTACACTGATGGTGAGGCATGGCATTCAATCCCTACACTGATGGCCAGCCATGGCATTCAACCCCTACACTGATGGTCAGGCATTCAACCCCTACACTGATGGCCAGGCATGACATTCAACCCCTACACTGATGGCCAGGTATTCAACTCCTTCACTGATGGCCAGGCATGGCATTCAACCCCTAAGTTGGTCTAAAATGTTGACTTCTAGTTCAGAATACAGTGGCAAACTACAGAATGTAAAATTGCTTATAAAATCAACCTGGAGTTGAATGCAGCATCTTGCAATAGACATGCAACATTTATTGTTATGGGTTTGAGATTAAAGGAAATATTTACTAACGCAAACTTACAAATGAAGACGACTGTGACACAAAAACCCCATTATTAAAGAGTTCCCTTGTAAAATGATGCTCTGTGATGAAAGGGTTACAGACACAATTCGTAATCCTTCATACTGGGTTCGAAACACAACTGCAGGCGATTTGGCAGCGGATCGTCTCACGTTGATATTTTCATACACTGATATGAGTGCTGGTCATTCAGAAAGCATTGGCAAACTACTGAATGTAAACTTGCCAAGAAATCACAAACAGCCAAAAACTGCCGGGGTTGGCTGCGACATCCTGTAAAGGGTATGCAACTAACTTTTGTTGTAAATTCAAAGTGAAAACATGTCCCGGAGCAGGAACCGACTATGGGTCTGTGATGTGATAGAACCATCACATGATGTAAGTTTGTGATGTGACAGAACCATCACATGATGTAGGTCTGTGAGTGATAGAACCATCACATGATGTAGGCCTGTGATGTGATAAACCATCACATGATGTAGGTCTGTAATGTGATAGAACCACCACATGATGTAGATCTGTGATGTGATAGAACCATCACATGATGTAGGTCTGTGATGTTATAGAACCATCACATGATTTAGGTCTGCGATGTGATAGAGCCATCACATGATGTAGGTCTGTGATGTGATAGAACCATCACATGATGTAAGTCTGTGATATGATAGAACCATCACATGATGTAGGTCTGAATGCACGGAAGATTAGGAGATCGGTGTTTTACTCTGTTAGTGGACGATGAGCGCAGGCGGCTAATCCTCATTCAACCATGCTCATAAAATCAGCGTATTCCGTTTCCGTTTCCGTTCTCAGTTACGAATGGTCCCGTTCAACCGCCTACAATCGGCTTGGTTATAGTTGGGTCCTTTATTGTGTGACTTGTTTTGATTCGTTCGTAGATCGGGCTGCTTGTTTTCAGCTTCCTGGTTTCTGGTTGGCTGATTTTGTTCGTTCCTGTCTTGATAAAGTGTTACATGTTTGGGCAGAGTCGCGCACTTGTTGAGGCCTGGAGTTATTGTGTACCCACCCCGTCATATGGTGCTGTTTCCTTCAGGGAGTCTACCAATCGTCGTTACACCTGTGGTTCCTCCTTCTTCCCCGTCTTGGGTTGTCTTCGAACCTTCCCGTTCGTCTGTCGTCTCGATGGTTCGATCTTGGTGTGGAGCGATTCGCAAGTGCCCTACAGAATTGGTCTTGGTCTGGGTAGCCGTTCTCATCCAGTTCGATTTCAATTTCTTCTTCTGGTGCTTCGTCTTCTGTTTGCATCTTTGCATCTTCTGGTTCTTTTTGTGACTTGAGTAGTTCTATCTGGTCTCTTTCTTCCTGGATTTGTTTCAGCGTTTCTTCTGTTTTTGCTCTTTCTTCTTGAATTCTCGATAGAGTTTCGTCTGTTTCAGCTTTTATGGCGGCCATTCGAGCGACATCCTGCTCTATCTTCTGCTGGACTTGCTTCAGTTCGTCCAGTATGCGCTGATCGGCCGTAATCTGGGTTTCTTGCGTCTTGTCTTTATCTTCCTCCATGCTTTTGAACTGTGTTCTCAGGTCCTTCAGTTGGCCTTCCAGTTGTGCTTTGTCGCTTTTGGATAGTCGGTTGGTCGCCTCGTACTGCCTCCTGGCCTCCTTACATGGCAAGTTAGACTTGATGGCGATTTTCATAGCTTCTTTGCTGTCTTGGTGGCAGGGGCAGCCGAGGTACCTGACGCCGTGGTTGCCGAGGCAGTTGGCGCACTTTATGTTGGTATTCGGCCTCCTGAAGTCCGAGTCGTTCTTGGCATGCTGGCACTGACTATATTGATGGGGACCAGAGCAGTACCTACATACCTCCACATCACTCTTGCAGGTGGCACGGGTGTGCCAAAACTTCTGGCACTTGGAACACTGCAGCACTCTCGGTATGTAGGGCTCTGGTACTTTGTCTTTCTTGTCCCATGTAATGTATTGAGGGATCAGTCGGCCCTCCGATGTTACGACGACAACTGTGGAGGGTATGTTGTTTTTCCCGATGATCCGCTCAACACTGGTGATCTTGGTCTTGCGGTTCTCCCTTGTTAGCATCTCCCTGATCTGGTCGTTGGTGAGATGGGTCTTGACTCGTTTGATGACCCATCTTTTGATCGAGTTGTGCCGGGCGGCTTCCAGTAGTATGCCGTGGTGAAGCTGGATGACGGCTTTCTCTTCTTGTGATATTTGCTGTAGAAGTGCTGAGGTCTTTGGTTTTTTGTTGATGGTGACCACTACTCCATCCGATGTCTTGCGCAGCTGGCCGATGCTGTTTCTTCCCAGCTCGTTTTCCAACAGACTGATTATCTTGTCTGTTGGTAGCGCCGTCAGTTTAGCTTCTCCCACGCTTGTCTGCTTCAGTAGTATTTTGCCGGTGAAGTCTATAGTAGTAGTTGTTTCCTCCAGTGTGGAGGTCTCTGGTAGTCTCCATCAGCGTAGTCTCCTATCAACTACATAAACGCACCTGCTATTTCTATATTTGTTGTTGTTGTTGACATTTATTATTGGATGGGAATAAATGCTTGAAATATAATTTTCTGTATAAACAGTGTTTGTGCTACAGGTGAATGTATCGTGAGTTTGAGATATTAAATACGTAGACCGACTCCTGTTTTGTATTACTGAAAACTACTTACTTATAATAACAGAAAAAAACAAAGAACCCCCATAATATCAGTAAAGATCAATATACATTTTATACATACAATGATTAGGGTGTTGTGCTGACAATGTCATGGACAAGGCTGGGTAGGGATTCAGTGTCAGCTCTCAACATTCGCGGTGGGAGGGAAATACTGACCACCAAGTCATCTATGCACTCAAGCCTACAAGATATGATGGTTATAACACTTTACACATATGCACCAAGTTCCTACTACAGGCATATTTTGTTTAAAGATAAAATACAAGTAAGGGTAAAGAAACATAATACAAGTAAGGATAAGGAAACATAGTCACGTAAGGATAAGGAAACATAATACACGTAAGGGTAAAGAAACATAATACATGTAAGGGGACAGAAACTTAATACAAGAAAGGGTTAAGAATCATAATACAAGTAAGGGTTAAGAATCATAATACAAGTAAGGATACAGAAACATAATAAAAGCAAAGGTAAAGAAACATGATTTCCATGGTTTGTTTGTGAACGAACAGACTTTATATTCAAAGGATTAAGAATTGTGCATGCAGGCCTGTCTGATATTCTGTCCTTCTCATCTTTCTGCTCTCATTCATGATTTGATTATGCATCACTTAAGAAGCTAATATTAGACAACAACAGAAACAGAACAGCAAGTTTAAGTGATGTGATGCTAGATCACGAGGTCATGAGGAGCGGCTGGCCGAGAGGCTAGAACACCGGACTCTCATTCGGGAGGCCCGGGTTCGATCCCTCGGTAAGGTGTCGGATTTTTTTTCTGTCGGGGGCAAAAAGAAAATCCTAACCTGCACAGTTCGCGGCGACTGCACTAGCCAGGCTGCCTTAATTCCTCAGGCTCAAAGACCCCTCTGCCATACACCGCAAGGTACTATACTGGCAGTAGATGGAGATAGACAGATGGAGCCAGACCATACACCATACACCAGATACTGGCAGTAGATGACAGTTGACAGTTTTGACAGATGCTAGATCACTGTTTTTGTTATTGCCATCTGACAGGCGATGTAGCCAGTATTACACCAGTCATTTTACCTTCAGAACATCTTCTGGCGTGCTGTTAGTTTTAGTGAGGCTGGGTATTGTAACTATGTAGTTATGAATAAAATCTCACCGCCAGATTTATTGAACCTAGAACTGCTGGGTTAGTGTGCAAGTGCACTAACCAATACAATATTGCATTATTAGAAGTTTACTTTTGTATATATACTTGCCCACTGATCTGTGTTTCAATCTCCATTCAGGTGGATTTTCTATAATTGACCAGGTCAACCCAATCTGAAATTGCTACCAGGAAATGTCATGTGACGTGTAGTTGTATGGTATGATATTGACCTCATCACCCATCAAGTGTCAACTGGTCTAAAACATATGGGTGATAACACCATGTATGCATTATTCCTCAAGGTGTGGAAACAGGAGTCCTTGTTCCTATCTGTCTATCTCCATCTGTCTATCTATGGGTGATAACACCATGTATGCAGTATTCCTCAAGGTGTGGAAACAGGAGTCCTTGTTCCTATCTGTCTATCTCCATCTGTCTATCTATGGGTGATAACACCATGTATGCAGTATTCCTCAAGGTGTGGAAACAGGAGTCCTTGTTCCTATCTGTCTATCTCCATCTGTCTATCTATGGGTGATAACACCATGTATGCAGTATTCCTCAAGGTGTGGAAACAGGAGTCCTTGTTCCTATCTGTCTATCTCCATCTGTCTATCTATGGGTGATAACACCATGTATGCAGTATTCCTCAAGGTGTGGAAACAGGAGTCCTTGTTCCTATCTGTCTATCTCCATCTGTCTATCTATGGGTGATAACACCATGTATGCAGTATTCCTCAAGGTGTGGAAACAGGAGTCCTTGTTCCTATCTGTCTATCTCCATCTGTCTATCTATGGGTGATAACACCATGTATGCAGTATTCCTCAAGGTGTGGAAACAGGAGTCCTTGTTCCTATCTGTCTATCTCCATCTGTCTATCTATGGGTGATAACACCATGTATGCAGTATTCCTCAAGGTGTGAAAACAGGAGTCCTTGTTCCTATCTGTCTATCTCCAACTGTATATCTATCTATGGGGCCAACACCATATACCCAATACGCCTCAGGTTATTTTTATCCCGCTTGCTCGCTCGCTGTGAACTCGAGTGTAGTCCATAGACACTACTTCTAGTAATGCTGGACTGAATTGTGCATGTGGATTAGCTTTCCCTATTAACAGTGTCTCTCGCCATTAAGCGAACCCACTCCGACTTCAGAGGTACTTGTAATTTGAAGATGCATTAAAATTTTTATTACTTTGTTTATACCAGATACGACTGTGGTGCACAGAGTATATGTTCGGCCCTTTCCCGTTGCGGGAAAAATGGGTTCTATAATTTTCACGTATCTAAAATAGATCCATTATTTTTACGAAAACTTTGAAGATGCCTTAAAGTGTTTATCACCTTTTTTATAAGGGAGAAGCTATACACAAAATTTTGTGATCAGTACGAGCCGCTATACACAAAATTTTGTGGCTGGTCACGTGATTATTCGGCACACACACACACATCATCATCATCAAGTGCCATGCCGGCTGGCGTAGGCGTTCATGGCTCTCCGCAGATCTCGGTCTTTGGTTTTCTGGATCAACTCTGCTGCTGATACTCCTCCATGCCACCGTCTCAAACCATCCAGCATCATTTCTCTTGGTCTGCCTCTGCCTCTCTTCCCCTCGATCTTTCCAGTCGTTACGATGTTCTCCAATGCCTCTCTTCTCATCATATGACCGAAGAATGATGTTTGTCTCTGTCTTATTGTTGTATACAATGTTCTAGTTTCATTAGCCTGTTTCAAGGAGAGTCATTTCCTGTATGTGTGGAGGGGTTGTGCGTGATGTGTTTTTGGATGAGGAATGTGTTGGTGGGTGAGGATGTGTGTGTGTGGGTGGGGAGATGGTGTTTGTAGGGTGTGTGTGGGTTGGGAGGATGGATGGGGGCATGTATGTACCTGTGGGTATGTGTGTGGTTGGGTGGTGGATGCGTGTGCGGGGAACACACGGATAGATAGGGGACGGGTTGGGGATTTGTCTCATAGCATGATAACATGCATTATTTATGTTTACAACATTTATTTGTCAATGTTTTTTTTCCTATGTGAATGCACTATGCTGTTTCTGTGTGTCTGTCAGTTTGTCCATCTCTGTTTCTCTGTGTCTTTTTCATATCTGTCTTTGCCTGGCTGCCTTTTTCAGTCTGCAACATAGTCCTCAAAGACCCGTACCATCTTCATCACGATTGTGCATTATCACCACCAACACCACAACCATCATCATTGTCATTATCACAATCATCATCATGATTACATCATCATCATCATCTTGGGGAAGCAGTGATGATGTTTTTCCACAATGGACTTAGACTCACTCGCTTTCAAGACATTTCCTAACACAAACACACATAAATAGAGAACAGACTCAATTTTTTTTCTATGGTAATATATATTTAAAACAGTCAAATTTATTGTAATGAAAATGGTATTTCCTCACATTTAACAATCTTTTTTAACGGAGGTAAGAAAAAAACTTTGCAACTTGTCAATCATGCACTAACAATTTACAGATAAAGCAGCATATATGATAAGTTTATCGAAATGTATCTAAAGCTTTTTGTACCGTTCAGGAACGAGTCACGATTTCGGTCAAAATACTCTAATAATACGGCCCTAACAAACATGATCGAACACTGGCATCACCATATTAACAACAATACTCTATGTGGAGCGGTGTTTATAGACTAGAAAAGCATTCAATATGATAGATCATACTATTCTAATTTTAAAAAAAAAAAAACAGAAACAGTGAAAGTAAGCTTTAATATAGTGACATTAATAAAAAATCATTTTTATTAGACAGAAAACAAGTAGTATCACACAATAAATCTCAAGCCATTACCATTAATATTAGAGTTGCAGACGACTACACAGTATATACAAACGCTATTGATCGTAATGCGCTAGAATTATCCAGGAACAGGAAATAAATAGTGTAGTTAACTAGAGTCATGCAAACCACATGCAAATTAACATTTCTAAGACAAAATCTATGTTAATAGGAACCAGGCAAAGACTTCACACGCTGATATTGGTAGCATGCCTGAAGAAAGTGTAACCGAGCACAAGGCTCGTTGTACTTATACAGTCTGTGTACATATAACATGTACGAGGTACATTCGAAAAACAAGTATGGTAACAGGGCAGGGTACATGTGAAGCAAGAAATAAATAATTACTATCAGTTACCAGTCAGTTAGTTTTAATTTAACGTTATTAACTACCTCCAGCAATCAATACAAAACCATTTATTAGGTTTAGAAGTAGTCCGCACACCAACACAATGGTAGTGGTATCATTTCAAACAGCCCTCACACTCAATCATTTTGAACTGCCCATTGTCCCTATCGGTACAAGACTTGCAGCTGAAAAGTCCTTCCTACTTTTTTCTGCAATTCTGGCCGGCAAGGTCACCCATGCTTCTCGAACAAAGAGATGTTCAATTGATGTCAAGGAAATGCTTTCATTAGCAAAGACAGATAGAATGTTTTCTGGTGACTTGAGATTAGAAACAACGTAAGGTGGAAGGACAGATGAATCAAGTAGACAGCCAGATAGAAGCATCTGCTTCTTCACCTCACATGGTCTGGAATTAAAGTCCTGTGGACGAGTTTTTCTTTTACTGTACCTCCTGGTAAAAGCTTGTACCTGTCTCGGTCTACCTTTTGTTTTTACCAGGGACAGTTTAACGTTAGAAAATCCACAGGATGATACAGCAGAGGAAGAAGCGGGAATTGAGAAATCAGCACCAAGACTATCAGAAGACACAGAGGAAGATGGTTCAGACAAAGTGGGTGGGACAGAAGCACCAACAATATCAGAAGACACAGAGGAAGATGGTTCAGACAAAGTGGGTGGGATAGCAGAGCACAGATTGTCCATGCAGGGGAGAATTTGAATGTCAGCTCCTGAAAGGTCGATTACAGCTAGAGGAATGTCAGACTGAATCAGAGTGAAGACCCTATTAAGATGAGAGATGGCAGTTTGGAAAGCCTGTTCTCCCAATAAAGGAAAGAAAGATTCAATGACCTTCGTGATTTCTTTGGTAATGTGATATCGAGATTCAGGAGTGCTGGCATTTCGTGTGGGCAGGACTTCATGTGTGATGCTGTGATCTATGGAGACAAGAAAAGGAGTGACATGAGTGCTCTTAAAGCGCTCATTACTACAGTGATAAATCGGTAGACAAAGATATGAGCGTAAAACAAATATGTATGTATCAGGACAAGTTAATGAACACTGAAAGAGATAGTCTGTTTTCTTAGAGATAAGAAACTGTTCTACGACCCAATCGGCTGCATAAGAAGAGAGGTCATTCTGAATCTCATTGACAACACCCGAATTATGCTTTGTGTTGTACTTCAATGACATAGCTTGTATACAAGCAGAGGCATCTCGGGATTGCAAAGTGGTCTTTGTCATCCTAAGGAGTTCAGCAATGGCATTGCTAAGTGGAGTTTTAGAGGAAAGGACTTTCTTAATTTTCTGATGGAATGTTTCAGCATGATTTGTTGTCGTAATATGAAAGGTTGGTGAATCCAGGAAAGAAGCGGCCCAAAGTTGGGGACAATTTCACCAATTAGAAGTAAAGTATGAGAGAAAATCAGGAGATGAAAGTTCCGAAATCTGGTCTTTGAGGGCATTGTATTTGGACAAATCAGTGCAGGATTTTTGATCTGCAAACAGATCAAAGAGACAAGTAACTTGAGAGGAGGGCAGCTTCCTCTGCTGAAGAGCTTTTTTGACAGCTGTGGCTGTGTGGAAAGTACAGAGACGAATTGCAACAGAGGGAAGAGATGCCCGAATGGCATAGATTTATGCCATGTCTTTGTGGACAAATATCGTCTTAGTCAGGTCTGAAGAAAACCAAACTTGCGAAAATAGACAGACAAGAAGAGAGAATAACATAGTCTTCTGAAGCCAGAAACGCATGAAATACTGGCCTACCTTGACCATTGCTGTCCACGGCAAGAATGTTTAGAAGGGGGTAATTATTATTGTTTACCTTATAAGTAGTGTCCATAATGAGAACCTCAGGGAACTGAGCCAGGGAATGAAGCATTTCTTTAGTCATGAATGCTAAAATCTTAAACTCACCACCCTCATTTCTTCCATACTTAAATATACCCCCCCCCCCCCCCCCAGATTGCAACCTTTCTAAGACTTTCTCCACATTCTCGGACTCTTCCCTGCTTCCCTGGTCGCACAGCTTTTTTTTCAAGTTCCAAACATCAGGGCCGAGTATAATTTTTCCACCATTCAGCCTCACAATGTTTTGTATATCTCTAACAGGCACAGACTTTATAGAAAGTAGAGTTTTGAGTTCACTTGTCACGCTCAGTTGTCTATTCTCAGGGTAGAGTTGAGAAAACTGAAACAACCAATAAACATTTTGTAAAATTATTTTATATATATATATATATATATATATATATATAATATATATATATATATATATATTATATATATATATATATATATATATATATATATATATATATATATATATAAAGAGAATGTTTGTTTATGGCAAATAAAATTCACGTTAAACAAAGACATCTATTGGAATCATCCGAGACTCGGTCACTCTATCGTTGCCTGGGGGATGCGTGGAAGATCCATGGGAGAACACTTTATTCAGATGCTTCGAGTTTCTCAGTTCTATATTTTAGTTCCTAAAACAAGCAACTAGAAAGTCGCTTAGAAGCCCTGAAGATGTGGATATACAGACAAATATGTCGTATCTCATGGAGACAAAACAATCAAATGCAGAGGTTCTATAAAAACTGGGAATGAAGAGAGAGAAAGTTGACGGAAGAAATAAAGAGGAGCCAAGTGAAATATTTCGGCCATGTTATTGTTAAAAGACATGATACTCTTATAAAACCTAAACTAAACTAAACTAAATAACATCAGGATAACCATATTAGAACAACAACCGCATGGATGGAAAGTTGTTCAATCTCAGAAGCCTGAAAGCTACATCTAAAACTAACAAACGTAATACCTCCAGAGAGCTCCTGCGCAACAGTATATTGTAGGCTATGACAAATGTCTAGTAGCAAAGCATGCTACTGCCTACACAAAGCCGCCATTTGAATGGCTATTGCCTACAAATAAAAATTCATAACTCCGCTTCGAATTAACACATACTTTTCGTTGAGATACCATTGGATTCGTCTTTTTTTTTTTTTTTTTAAATATTGACCAAAATTGCTACAAATAGTATGCAAAGGTATGCAGGCAAGAGTTCAGTAAAATAGTAAAATGGTGAGCTGCCTGAGCTTTTCCCTATCACCAATGGAGTGAAGCAAGGCTGTGTCCTGGCACCAACACTGTCCAGCATTATTTTTTTCAGCCATGCTGGCGAATGCCTTCGGGAACAACATTAGAATAACGATATTAGAACAACCACCGCATGGATGGAAAGCTGGAAGCCTGAAAGCTAAAACCAAAACTAACAACAGACGCGATACCTCCAGAGAGCTCCCTTCTGTGCAACAGTATATACATATATACTATATTGTAGGTACTGCCTACACAAAGCCGCCATTTGAATGGCTACTGCCTACACAAAACCGCCATTTAAATGTAATGTTCGTAATATATAATAATAATAAAACTTAAATATTGAGCACAACCCACTACTGGCAACGCCGATCGCATTCTGGTATGAACCTAAGGCCTATCCACGTCAATATGGAAGCACTATACTCGAGTTTCGCCTGGTTCATACCAGAATGCGATCGGCGTTGCCAGTAGTGGGTTGTGCTCAATATTTAAATTTCAAATCCCGAAACAACCACATAATCAATTGATTATTGCTCACTGGATTTAGTAGGCCTGGTGTTCCTTGCCAGTGAGAAGTCCTGATCGTTCGGGTCCCATCGATTGACGGACGTCGGTCGCGGCGATTGGGTAATCTTGAGCATAGCCTACGATGGATAGCGTTGTGATGTTCTGTTGTGATAATTTGGTGTGTCCAGTGTGTGCCGCGTGGTTACACACCCGCTTCACACGCGTGATCCGGGACTGTTTCCGGGTCCGGTCAGGGATATGCACTACTAACGAGCTCAAATGAGGGCGAAACTCGAGTATAGTGCTTCCATATTGACGTGGATAGGCCTTAGGTTCATACCAGAATGCGATCGGCGTTGCCAGTAGTGGGTTGTGCTCAATATTTAAATTTCAAATCCCGAAACAACCACATAATCAATAATAAAACTGATAATAAAATGTAACGTAATCTTATTTTCTCTATATATATATATATATATATATATATATATATATATATATATATATATATATATATATATATATATATATATATATATATATATATATATATATATATATAAGTATAACGATATTGGAGTAGGCGTGGCTGAGAAATTTAAAACGCTTAAACTTTCTCTTCTGTCGCTGGCATAATGGTTTCATCCCACACGCCCGTCTGTTCGGTTGGAATGTTGGCTCCTAGTTCAAAAAGCAATGGCAAACTACTGCGTAGTAAATCACACACAGAAAAAGTACATGTATAATTTTAGCCGGTGTCTAGGGGTTGAAGGCACGGAACACAGTTTCATACACCCGCCACATACCGGGTCGAGGGTCCAAACACGACTTGAAGGCAGGGAACACAGTTTCATACACCCGCCACATACCGGGTCGAGGGTCCAATCACGACTTGAAGGCAAGGAACACAGTTTCACACACCCGTCACATACCGGGTCGAGGGTCCAAACACGAATTGAAGGCAGGGAACACAGTTTCACACACCCGGCACATACCGGGTCGAGGGTCCAAACACGACTTGAAGGCAAGGAACACAGTTTCATACACCCGCCACATACCGGGTCGAGGGTCCAAACACGACTTGAAGGCAAGGAACACAGTTTCATACACCCGCCACATACCGGGTCGAGTGTCCAAACACGACTTGAAGGCAAGGAACACAGTTTCATACACCCGCCACATACCGGGTCGAGGGTCCAAACACGACTTGAAGGCAAGGAACACAGTTTCACACACCCGTCACATACCGGGTCGAGGGTCCAAACACGAATTGAAGGCAGGGAACACAGTTTCACACACCCGTCACATACCGGGTCGAGGGTCCAAACACGACTTGAAGGCAAGGAACACAGTTTCATACACCCGCCACATAACGGGTCGAGGGTCCAAACACGACTTGAAAGCAGGGAACACAGCTTCACACACTCGTCACATACCAGGTGTTTTGTCTTTGTTCAGTGTGCTCAGTGCCTGTGTTATGTCTGTGAGTGTCAGTTCTGTGTCCAGTGCGTCTCTGTGTGTGTCAGGTAATTTCTTTGTGTACTGTAAGAAGCTGTCTTGTGTCTGTGTGTCGACTGCCTCTGCTGTGAATAGATGTGTGTAGTGTTGTTGGAAAGCAGTTCCTATATGTGGTGTTCCTGTCTCTATGTTTCCTTGCATGTCTGATATTTTGCTTATTTGTCTCATATGCTGTACGTTCTGCTCTATTGCAATGTATTGTCAACTGGCTGTCTCTTGTGTGATTGTGTTGAGCTTTGTTGTAAGAAGATCACCCAGATATCTGTGTTGTTGATGTTCTTCTAGTTGTGTTTCTAGTGTGTATAAATGAGGCGCATCTCTGTTTGTCTGTTTTGTTAGTCGTATGGCTGTCTGTATGATGCGCTCCTGTCTTAGTCTGTCTTTTTGGATCATGGTTGCTATATGTTGTGTTCTGCTTCGTATCGTGCTTTTTAGCAAGTCCCAGTATTGTGTGATGTTCTCAGTTGGTACAGTTAGTATATTGTCTGTGTATGTGTGTATGAGCTGTATCATGTATTGTACATATCCTGTGTGTTTCAGAAGTGTGCAATTAAACTTCCAGTTTGGTGATCGCTTGTGTGGCTGCGTGTCTGTGCTGTTTGGGCTAATGTGTACTAGTATGCCTTTATGGTCTGTGTAGTCTAGTGTTTGCCGTAGGTGTTAGGTTTTTATGATGTGGTGTGTTGCGGGTGTGTAAATTCTGTCTAATCTCGATTATCTGTTGTGTGCTTTGTTTGTGTATGTCGTCTCTCTACTGTCGGGGTGTGTTTGTCTGAATGCGTCTGTAAGGTTGTGTGTATCGATGATGTTTAGTAGTGTGTCTAGTTGATTATGCTGTCCTTGCCGGATCTTTTCAGCTGTGTTCTTACTTCACCTCCTACCACATCCATTTCTTCAAGAACATAGTTGAAATCACCGGCAAGAACAATATTTTGTCTCCTGTATGTCTGTGTTAATAAATAGTCTAATTGTTCGTGAAATAGAGGTTGGTAATTGTAATTGAGCGGTGCGTGTATGTTTACAATGACAAATGAGTGTGTGTCGTTTTTCTTTTTACCTGAACTGTACAAATCCTACCATGTTGGTGTCTGTGTGTTCTAAAAATATCCCATGCGTCCGAAATCTGTAAGATGGCTGTCCCTGATCCCGTGTTGTTTTCCACTAAACTGACAGGTGAATTTTTAAATCCTAGCCGTGTCACTAATTCTGCTGCTTCGAAGTCTCTTTTGATGTTGGTTTCTTGCAATAAAATGAAATCTGGTTTGTGTTTGTGTATGAGTGTGGTGATGTTTTGTAATTTCATTTTCATTAGACGAATGCAGATTAGCAGTACCAGACTACAAAGAAAGGATATACACAAACAAACTTGGAAATCATGTGACAAGAGAACCTATAATCAAATAGATCACATTTTAATTAACAACAGAAATGCATCAAACATACAGAAAGTTAGAAGTTATAGAGGAGCTGAGTGCCACAGTGACCACTTCCTCGTTGGAGCAAAATTTAAAATAAAACTTAAGAGAGCTTTCTATACTAAATTACAAAGATTACACTCAACATATAACAGAGAAAAACTACAAGAAATTACAATCAAAGAGAAATTTACAGATGAAATAAAATGTAAACTTGAAACTCTGCAAAACCCTTTGGAGGAAAGCGTTGACCAAACTTGGTTGAACATCAAGAATACAATTCAATCTACCGCAGAAGAATGTCTCGGTGTGTTAACCACGGATAGAAAGAACAGATGGTTCTATCAAAAATGTGAAGAAGCAGTCATTAGGAAAAAGAATGCCAGACATTTATGGTTAAATGACATCAACAACATCCAAAAGGAAGAGCACTATAGAAATGAATGTAAAGAGGCTACAAAATAGTCCGACAGCTGAAAGGTGAATATATGAGTAATATAATCAAAGATATGGAAACTAATCACCAGAAAAATGAATCCGGAAGATTTTTTAAAGCACTGAAGTCAATGAAACGAGGGCACCAACAAAACACATATGGTTTAAAAGACAATAATGGGAATATGATAAATACCAATGAGGAAATGTGCAACACATGGAAAGAATCCATCCATCCATCATGTGCCATGCCGGTAAGCGTGGGCGGTCATGTTCTGCCATCTCACTCGATCACCAGAGTCGTGGATCAGTTCCGTGTTTCTGTCTCGACCATGCCACAAGGCCAAGCCATCCAGATACTTGTTTCTAGGTCTTCCCCTTGGTCTGTTTCCCTCGATCTTACCAGTTGTCACCAAGTTCTCCAAATCATTTCTTCTCATAACATGTCCAAAAAATTGTGACTGTCTACGTCTAATGTCTCTGATCAGTTTACGATCTTCATTTGTTTCTTGAAGGACTTGTTCATTGGTCTTTCTGGCTGTCCATGGTATTCTTTGCATTTTCCTCAGAAACCACATTTCTACAGCCATCAGATGTTTTACAGCCTGGCTGCTCATTGTCCCAGCTTCACATCCATATAAAAGTACAGGTTCTATGTAGCATCTCAACACTCTTTTTCTCGTTTCAATTGACATCTTTTTATTGGTCAGTATGTTTTTCATCTTGCTAAAGGCTACTTTTGCCATGGCAATTCTTGTTCTAATCTCTTCCAGGCATCTCCCATCAGATGTTATCACTGTTCCGAGATAATTGTACCTATTCACTTGTTGAAGAATATCCCCATTTACTTGTATATTACATTGTGGTATTTCGTTCTTCCTAGTGACGACCATAATCTGTGTCTTTTTACAATTTAATTCTAACCCTTGTTGTTCACTGTGTGTAACAACCGCATCTACTAAATTTTGCAGGTCCTGTTCATTGTCTGCAATTAAGACTGTATCATCTGCATATCTAATGTTATTGATGCATCGTCCCCCAATGTTGATTCCTTCCATATCTTCAATATTTCTGAAAATATTTTCACTGTACAGGGAAAACAGATCTGGAGACATTACACATCCCTGTCTCACACCTCTCTTAATAGGCTGATATTGGCTTATTTCATTATCAACTCTTATGGCAGCTTGTTGTTTCCAATATATGTTGTTTACAAGTCTAAGGTCTGTCCCATCAATGTGTAGATCTTCAAGCATCCTTATCATGTTGACATGTCTCACTTTATCAAAAGCCTTTGTGTAGTCAATAAAGCAAAGGTGTAGATCTTTGTTTACTTCTATAGAACGTTCGATTACGGTTCTCAGTATATACACAGCATTTACTGTACCCTTGCCTTCTACAAACCCACATTGTTCTTCTCCTATTTCAGGTTGTATTTTCCTCCTCACTCTTTGCATGATAATTGTTAGCAAAATCTTCGTGATGTGACTCATTATACTAATTGTTCGATGTTGATCACATTCCAAGGCTCTCGATTTCTTTGGGATTGCAATAAATACAGAATTACATAATTCATGAGGTATATTTCCAGTATCATATATTGTATTAAGCAGACTGGTAACTTTATCTATTCCATATTCTTCTAAAGCATTAATCATTTCTGTTGTGACGCTGTCTGGACCGGGGGTCTTGCCAGATTTCATATGATTAAGAGCATTCTGAACCTCCATCTTCAAAATTGTTGGCCCTTCATTATTATTCTGAACATCATACTGTTCGTCCTCCGTTATCGTCATAAAGGTGTTTTCACGTAATCTGACCATACATGTAAAATCTGTTTTTTTTCTATTATGACTCTTCCATCTTTTGTCTTTAGGCAGCCTGCTGATGTACGTGTTCTTTGATTGGTAAGCTCCTGAATTCTTTTGTGCATTAGTTTCGCATTTTTACTGTTGTGTTGTTTTTCAATTTCTCTGCAATTTTTCTCAAGCCATGTTTCTTTTGCCTCCTTACATAAGGTTCTGACTTTTCTGTGAATTTCTTCATATTTGGCAGGATTATTTTTGTTCTGTCTTCTTGTTTCCATTAGTTGCAAAATTTCTTCAGTCATCCATGTCTTACGGCCCACTTTCTTTACTTTTGGAATAGTTTTTTCTGCTGCACAACTGATTGAATTCTTCATCATTTCCCATTGATCATCTACATCTTGAAATAGGATCTCTAGATCAGACAATAAATCAAATTTGTTCTTTACTTCTATGTTAAAATTATCTTGTATTTCTTTGTCAGTTTTCAATTTGCACAAGTCATATTTAGGGTTTCCTGCTGTATACTTGACTTTCTTTAACTTAACCCTCAATGTGCCAGTAATTAATCTGTGATCACTGTAACAGTCTGTATTTGGAACGGTTTTTACAACTGTTAACGCATTTCGAAACCTTTTGCTAATCAGGATGTAATCTATCTGGTTTTTAATCCTGCTGTCTGGACTCCTCCATGTCCATAATCTTCTAGGATGTTGTTTAAACCAGATGTTTCCTACCACCATTTCTTGTTCTTTTGCCCATTCTACAAGTCTGTAGCCTCTTTCATTTCTCTGTCCCAAACCATGGTTGCCTACACTGCATCCATCGCTTTGCTTTCCTATTTTTGCGTTGAAATCACCCATTATGATATTTATTTCTGATTTTTTACAGTTCTTTAAAGCAGATTCAATGTCATTATAAAATTCCTCTATGCTTTCTTCACTGCTTTCACTTGTTGGGGCATATACTTGAATGACATTTATTTTAAAAGGTCTTCCGTTTAATTTTACTAATATAACTCTGTCTGACACAGCCCAGTATCCTTTGACAGAATTTGATGTTTGCTTATCTAACATAATGGCTACACCTCTTTGCTGTTCTTCTCCCCAGAGTAAATAATCTTACAATCCTCTCCTGTCCTTATCCCTGCTCCTCTCCATCTCGTTTCCGATATTCCTAATATGTTAATCTTCTCTCTCTCCATTTCTTTTTTGATGTCTTCTAACTTTCCATCTGCATTCATTGTTCTAACATTCCAAGTACCTATTTTCAATGATATTAATCTTTTGCACCTAGTAGCCTGTTGACGGTCTGGAGTCACCTCCAAAAGAATATTTTGTTGAATTACTAAATTGTGAAGCTCCAAGTATCATTTTCCCACAGGAAGAGGTTCTAACATGCGAACCACAGATTGAAGAACCTACATTTGAAGAAATCCTATATGTAATCACACGACTTAAAAACAATAAGGCAACTGGGACTGATGGAATTGCTGCTGAATTTATAAAGGCAGGTGGCCATGCATTACATCTAAAGCTATACGAACTAATAATAAAAATCTGGAGGACAGAAGAATTACCCCATGACTGGAAAGAGTCATTATTGATACCTATCTTTAAGAAAGGAGACAAGTTCCAATGTGGAAATTATAGTGGAATATTACTACTGTCCACAAGCTATAAGATACTATCCGCAGTATTACTAAATAGACTAAAACCATATTCAGAAGACATATTAGGTGACTACCAGGCGGGTTTTTAGACAAAACAGATCAACAATAGATCAGATATTTATCTTACGACAAATAGAAAAATTGGGAATATAAAAGAGATCTCCATAACATTTTTGTGGATTTTAAAAAAGCTTCTGATAGTGTCCATAGGAATAGTCTATGGAATGCTATGCAGGAATTTGGAATACCAAGGAAGTTAATCAACATGACCAGACTATGCATGGAAGATACTTATAATATAGTAACATATAAAGGCAGGAAATCAGACCCCTTCCAAATAACATCTGGCTTGAAACAGGGTGATGCACTATCGCCGCTACTCTTCAATCTGGCTCTAGAGAAAGTTGTAAGGAAGGTAAAGGAGGAATGTGATATTGGAGGAACATCCAAGCTGCTTGGTTATGCAGATGATATAGATATTATAGGGCAAATTGAACAAAAGACATTGGAAATATTGACTCACTTAAAGGAAAAAGCCCAACAGATGGGGCTGATTATCAACCAAGATAAGACAGAATATATGGTAATTTCAAGCAGACGGAATGGCTAAAAACTCTGGCCACATACAAATAGATAATATGACCTATTAAAAGAAGGGAAACATACAAATACCTGGGTACAATCTTCAACTGCTCCAACATCATAAGGGAAGAAATACAAACTAGAATCAACTCTTGAAATAAGATATACTATGCACTACAACATCTACTAAAATCAAAGGCGCTATCTCGTAACACCAAAATCACAATATACAAAACACTGATCAGACCAGTTGTGCTGTATGGCTCTGAAACCTGGAGTACAAAGAAAGGAGATGAAGCCTTGTTAAAAACCTTTGAGAACAAATTTTAAGACGCATCTTTGGACCCATTAGGGATACACAAAGTGGAGAGTGGAAAAGAAGAAGTAACAAAGACATTTATGATCTGTTTAAGTCCCCGCTAATCACTGGTATCACGAAGGCTAATAGATTACAATGGCTGGGGCATATAGAAAGAATGGAAGATAATAGGGAAACAAAACTCGCTTACACTCAGGAAATAAATGACTGTAAACCCCGAGGTAGACCAAGAAGACGGTGGAGAGATAATACATATACAGACCTACAAGCACTTGGAATCAATGACTGGCAAGAGAAGGTCCACCAGAGAGATGAATGGAGAAGGATTGTATCTGCAGCAAAGAACCTCAATGGCTCGGAACGCCGAAGAAGAAGAAGAAGAAGAAGAAGAAGAAGAAGAAGAAGAAGAAGAAGAAGAAGAAGAAGAAGAAGAAGAAGAAGAAGAAGAAGAAGAAGAAGAAGAATATTTAAACTAATAATACTTAAATTGTCAGCCATTTTATAAACAATTTAAAAACTAAATAATGAGTAGGTTAGAAGTTAGTACCTTTCGCTGTCTTGTCTTCAGTTTTGGATTTTATCTCCCCCTGTGGCGTTTCTTTCGTTATTGTCGTCCTCCTCGTGGTCTCCGTCATCGGTGTCAGAATCTGTGTTGATGAAAAGCGGCCCTTCCGCATCGCTGTTTTCTCTCTGTTTGTCTTGTGTTTTTGAAGATTTCTTGTTTGGTTGAAAGGGGGCGTTCCCTTCCTCCTCTTCTTTCAAGTCTTTGCTGGGTGACGAGTTTCTTCTCTACCCCCATGGTCGTTTTCTGCCGTGGTTGACGATTTGAAAACCGTCATCTTCGTTTTCTTGTGTTGTTTTTATCGCTGTTACTGAGTCCTCGTCTGGCCTCGTGGCCTATTTTTGGCCGGCTGTCTCGGCGACATCTTGTATTGTTTGAATCGAATTTGTTTGAGCTTTTTCCCAGAGTGCGGGGAACTCTTGTGATCTTTCCGTGGTTTTTTTTCGAGATTGTCTTCCTTTTGTCTCAGGGTCGGGCATTTGTTGGCCCAGTGTGAATCCAAGCCACATGTAGGGCATTGGGTGCGGCGACCAGGAATTGTAAACATGATACGGTGATCTCCTGTAATTTTCCCAGCGCCGTGATCTTGGCATAATGTGGCACTGGTTTTTTCGGGGTGCACATGATTCCCCACTTTCCGCCACCGTACTGAATGCGGAATACTTAAGCATTTTCGTCACCAATTGCCTGTTTCACAATGAACTTGACTCTCTCTGGAGGAATCGTGTTGGGAAGCCTATGAATCGTCACACGTTCTCTTTCTTTTTCCAGGTGTTGGATAGACACTTCTAGTCCCTCCGTCGGCAGTTTTATCTTCTTGCCATGCAGGCCTTTGTAAACTGCCACATGGGCAGCTTGAGTCAGGTTTACAAACCACCGCGTGGGTGTTTCATATCGGTAATTGTCCACTACTCCGTCAGCAGGCACCCTGCATGGGCCGAGCAGCGTGCTGGCAATTAAAATGGGCGTGCCCTTGGCCGCCGCCCCAGGTCCGGTAATAGTAATACCTAACGTGCCTTTCTTGTGAAGCGGTTTCCCCTCGAAAAAACGGTCAATGTTGACGGATTCCATGTTGTCAACTGGTGCCATGGCTGCTGTTGAAGAGGTCCGGAAATATCACCACAATGAAAATCTAAAAGGCGAAAGATTTATTCGTTTGTGAAGAGAAACCAGAGTAACCCTTAGGAGGCATGATGTAATATTTAAATGACGGTTGTAGTGGTGGATGAGTCCAATTGACAAGACCAAATTACCACTTTGAGCTGTCAGAGTCCACCCATGCATATGCCGCGGCGTCATCATTGCCGCCAGGCAGGTACGGCAGCTGCGCCTATGAAAGTCACAGGCCTGTCGTTGAGCACGGCTAGCAGTGCCGGACAGGAGTTACCTGTGAGGCACGTGGACCATCAGAGCCACGTGGCGGGAAGCCGGGCAAGGACGGCCGACAGCTGCTGAGACTCAGACGAGGTTGGACTGGAGACGAGAGCGGACGATTGTATTTGGCTGAGTGAATGCTGCTTGTTGAGAAGGGAGCCTGTTCGAATGTAGCTGACTGTATAACTGGTATATGTGGTTGTAATTCGTAGATATTTATATTGATTGTAACTGCTTATCGTGTAATGACATGTATTTGAGAGTGTGTAAAGTCTGTTACGTTTACGCCGAGTGAAATAGGTGAATAAAGTGATTGTGTCTGACTAACCAAATAAGATTTCAACAGCGAATGCGATGTGTGCATCGTACAACTTGAACGAAGTATGAACGGAGATGCGTTGCAATAGGTAAATATATGTTGAAAGTGTATGATATGGCGTAAGAAGTTCGTGGAAGCAAGAAAGTTTTGCAAGAAGTGAAAGCAGAAATTGAGAGTTCGACAAACGACATTACGACCAACACATATACTTTACAACAAACAAACCTAATTAAATGTAGTGACATCGCATACACTACACAGACAGACATATTCTAACATTATTTCTGTCCAAGCAACCAGGTTGTTATTTGATCCACAACATAGAATTTTTTTCCGAGCGACCCAAGAGCGAGTAGCCATTTTCGGAAACAGCGGTCCGACAGCATTTCAAGAACGCCTAATTCACTTGAGTATTCATTTTTACTACACTTTTGTGCATGAGTACAGGCATTTGCTGGTTTTTCTTTTGATAAATATTGTAAATTGTACTACATTTACTAACACCATAATACTATTTTGGGATACATTTCTGATATTTAAATACATCCAATATGTCAACATTGAAGCATTTAATTGACTTAGGGTTAAAGTTAAATTTAACTGGTGAAGAACTAAACAAATGGAGTGAGGCAAAATATGAAGAATATCTTAAAGTGCAGAAGAAAGCTAGGGAAAGAGAAGACAGAGCGGCTGAAAGAGAGCTGGAAAAGGCAAAGCTACAAGCCAAACAGGCTGAAGCCGAAAAAGAATTAGAGAAAGCAAAATTAGAAGCACAGTTACAAGCAAAACAAACGAAAACTGACGCAGAAATAAGAAAAGCTGAAATCGCTGCTCAGAGTAAACGTGAAGAGCTGGAAATGCAGCTAAAAATCAAACAGTTAGAGGCCGAAACAGCATCAACCAAAGACTCTGAGAAAATAGAACTTAAAGAAAAAGAAAATCAATATAAAAAGTACCAGGGGATCGTGAAAGGGTTCACAACAGGTGACTGCATTGCAGCCTTCACCCAAAATTTCGAAACAATAATGGAGCACTACCAGATTCCAGAGTCCGAATGGAATATTATATATATGAGAAGTCTCTCCGGGAACCTCTGAAAGTTATAGAGACCATCCCCAAAGATCTTAGGAAAGACTACCAGTACATAAAAGTTAAAATAATGGCACATTTCCTACTAGATGAGGCTGGCTACAGAGAACAATTTAGCAAACTATCTCCAAAACCTACACAAACGTTCTCTGATTACATCTCAGTAGTACAGGATATTTTCAGTAAGTGGCTGTCATCAGCAAAAATTAACAATAATTTTTAGAAGTTAAAGGACTTAATTTTAAGAGAGAAAATCATCTCTTCCTTACCACCACCTTTTTCTAAGTTTCTATTGGAATGTGAGTGTGAAAGTGTGCAACAGATTGAAAAGCGTGGGTCGGCCTATTTCACGGCCAATAAGAACTGTTTTTTGAATGTACTGTCTGACACACAGTTTGTAGCAGCTGCTAGCTACGATAAAACTAAGTCAGAGTCCTATTATAAACAAAAACCATTTAAGCAATCTACATCCAAAACTATCAATGTAGACATTGCAGTCTAAATCATAATCAGAATGAAATGAGTGATAAACATCCTGGTTACCTCACATACTTGCAGAACTACATAGATAAGCAAGATAAAGAGAGAAGAGGCTATAAACGATTGACCAAATGCTTCCTTTGCAAAGCTTATGGCCTCTGGCGCAATTTTTGTAAGGGTAAGCAGATGAGCAGAAAGGCTAATGCAGCCATGTTTGATAGCTCTTCCTCAGATGAGGAACAAGTTGAAAACCATCCAGTAAATGTTGCTCAGGCCATAGATGTTTTCCATCTGGAAAAATGTACCACCTGCAACCAGTTTCACGAAGATGGCGTATTAACATGCGGCCATTCTATTCCTATTGCCAATAAAGAAGCTAATTTGGTAATAGACTCAAAAGGTAGACTGAACATTCACCAAGCTTATGTAAATGGCAAAGCTGCCACAGTTTTACGGGATAGCGGGTGCACTATAATTGGTTGAAAGAGCGACTTTATCGTACCTGAAGACTATACTGGCAGACATGTAACATGCAGAACTTTCTCAGGTAACATCGAGAAATACCCTCTTGCATGGGCATATATTGACACCCCGTTCCTTAAGGGCAAAGTTAAATGTGCAGCATTGTCAAACCCATGTTGCGGCATAATTGTTGGAAACTTGCCAGAAGTGAACGATATGCCACATGATTCCATAACATCTGCTGCCGAATGTAAGTTACGAATGTTGTAACATCTATTCATGTTTGCATTACTTTAAATCTATCTAATCATGAGAGTATCATTGAAAACCCATCAACATCTTCTCATGAGAACATTGTTATGAAAGCATTACCATCTCATCATGAAAGTATGGTTGAAAATGTAACTATTATTATTAATGGTTCACATTCAATAACACCTTCTGGTGAACTTGATTTTGTAAATGCAGTAACTAGATCTGATACAGCCAAACAAAATCAGATTACACAAACTGAGACTTTGGAATTGCTAAGTCCATTTATACTACCTCTTAATACTATGAGGGAAAATTTTATTAAAGCCCAAAAGGCTGATCCTTCATTGCAAAAATACTTTAAATTGATAGGCCAAAAGCCAAGAATATCAAAGATGGCTAAATGGCACTTTGATTTACAAGATGGCATCCTCACAGGATACTACAGCAAAGATGCCAGAACAACTGAGCAAACGGTGTTACCGCTTGAACACCGCAATGAAGCTTTACAACTAGCGCACACTATACCCTTTGCAGGGCATATGGCCTATGCGAAAACGAGAGAAAGATTGTTAACTCAGTTCTACTGGCCTAAATTCTGTAGTGATACAAAGCATTACGGCAGATCCTGTGACATCTGCCAGAAGCTTGTGAAAAAGGGTAGACACCCGTAAGCAGAACTACAGGTAACAGACCTTGCATGTAGACCATTTGAAAAGATATCGGTGGATTTAATAGAACCTTTAAACCATGTAACATCTAGAGGAAATAGGTTCATTCTTACTATCATTGACCTATGTAGTAGATGGCCAGAAGCGATTCCACTCAAACATATAACATCCAAAGACATTGTGGAAGTCTTCTTCCATATCTTTTCTAGAATAGGATTTCCTGATACGATTCTGTCAGATAGAGGGAGACAGTTTATTGCAGCAGCCACTCAGGCATTTACTAAAATGATAGGAGTGCAACAATGCTTTAATAGCCCATACCACCCCCATTCCACGGGGATAGTAGAGAAATTAAACGGGGACCTAAAGCATATGTTGTCCAAAGTCACTCAAGAACACCCAGAAGACTGGGACACGTATTTGCCTGCCATATTGTTAGCATACAGAGAAGTTCATCATTCCAGTACAGGTTTTCTCACCATTTGAACTTGTGTATGGAGCCAAACCACGGGGCCCATTGTCTATTTTTAATAATATATTGACTGAAAGTGCGAGTGAAAGTAAACCATTGTCACCGTATGAACATGTAACATCATTACGGGACAGAATAATGAAATCCTGTGTAATAGCTAGGGAATCATTGAAGCAATCTGGTGCTATTTACAGATAATATGCTAACAGAGGCAACAGGACGATAACACTGACACCCGGACAGGACGTGTTACTACTTCTGCCAAGCGACCGACATCTTCTGACAGACTCTTGGCAAGGACCATTCAAAGAACTGAGACATATTTCGACAGTTGACTATGAGATTGCAGTGAACGACAAACATAAAATATTCCACATTGATATGTTAAAACTGTATTACAACAGAGACAGCGACAAGAACGAGACTGCAGCAAGTACAACTATTGTGGACCACACAGACGCTGACGACACTGACGAGATACCAGTACCATCACTTGACACGCCGGACAATTTACATGAATTCAAAGTAAATCCTAATCTTTCTAAGACGGAGACCGACGAGTGCAGACAAATATTACAAGACTACAAGACAATCTTTTCCAACCATCCTGGACAGACAGATTTAGTACAGCATCGCATCATTCTGACATCCGACATACCAATAAAATGCAGACCGTACTCCATACCCATACATTACAAAGACAAGTTACATCAAGAAATTCTAGACTTAGAACAGAATAACATCATCAGACGGTTCACAATCACATTTTTGTTCACCTATAGTGATTGTGAAAAAGAAGGACAACACTATACGACTCTGTGTTGACTATCGGAAACTTAACAGTATCACACAGTTAGATTTAGAACCAATGAATAACTGTTACGACATATTGACTGAACTGACAGACGCGAAATACTTTACGAAACTGGACATGACGAAAGTGTATTGGCAAATACCGATGCATCATGACAGCATACATTTGACCGCATTTGCCACACCCTGGGGTCTTTACTAATGGTGCAAGCTCCCATTCGGGCTAGTCAATGCCCCTGCGACATTGTACGGATGACCAGACTATTACTTGACAGACATTCCAAATATAATTTCATACATGGACGACATTTGCATCCATACTAGGACGTTGACAGAACACTTCACGACGAGCATTCGATCGCATCAGACACCACGGCTTAACAGTAAAGCCATCCAAAGTTGACATAGCCTTTCAAGAAGTTTCTTTTTTGGGTTACAAAATTGCTTACGGCTTTGTCACACCAGATGATAAAATTGGGTCAAGGATTCTTAGATTGTCGCTTCCAACAATGAAAAAGGAAGTCAGAAGTGTCCTTGGTCTGTTAAACTACTATAGACAATTTATTCCAAACTTTGCTAGTTTAACAGAATGTTTTTCTAACCTACTAACAAAAGATCAACCAAATAAGATTGTGAACAGCGAATGCCTGAGACCTGCATTCACAAAAGTCTTATCTTATTTTTCGAGTGATCCGATTCTTAAATTGCCAAATTTAAATGATATTTTCAGATTGCGAACAGACGCAAGCTCCACTGCCATCGGAGCCGTGTTGTTACAAAATCATGAGGGTCTACTCCATCCGATCTATTATATTAGTCGAAAGCTCCAACCAAGGGAGAAACGTTGGCCGACTCCTGAACTGGAAGCCCTTGCTTTAATATACGCAGTCCGTAAGCTATACCGTTTTCTCTTTGGAAGGCATTTCGTTGTAGAGACCGACAATAATCCACTGACTGTCATCACGACTGGAACTCCAACGAACCATCGCATAGCCAGATGGTCGCTACTACTTCAAGATTTTGATTTTGAAGTCAGGCATATAAGTGGCTCACAGAATACAATTGCCGATCTTCTGTCTAGGTACCCAGAAGCGTCCAATAGTCTACGTGTGCAAGAGCGCAGCTTATAAAGCAGGCATAACCTGCAGCAGGTTACAAGCGCTCTAAATCCAGCGAAAGCATACTGTTTATTTCTTAAAATCGCTGTGATTCACCCGGTGATAGGGACACTGTCCCATGTGTGTGTGTGTGTGTGTGTGTGTGTGTGTGTGTGTGTGTGTGTGTGTGTGTGTGTGTGTGTGTGTATGTATGTATATATATATATATATATATATATATATATATATATATATATATATATATATATATTGTGCTTTAAATTAATCTATATGTGTGTGTAGTTTAGTTAGTATGGGAACGCAAGGAGCATTGCTGTAAATAGAACTTTTGGTGACATTATTTTAACCACAGACGACCAATGCGACGAACAGTTCTACACATAAAGTCCAACCTTACCTTGCTTGAGTGAACTTATCCAGTATTAGTAGAACCTGCATACCGGAGTGTTTAGGCAACTTTTTAACCGTGTGAAAGAGACTATTGACATTTTACAGTTTCATCAGTGTTAGTTAATCCAGTGTAAAATGAACGGTAATCCATCAACTGACCGTGTGAAATATAATCCATCACGTTTCATAACATCGAAACTTTGTTTACAATATCTACACACTAACCGTGTATTTTTTTTTATATAGCAGCGGCCATGCATTGACTACTTTGTATTTTGTATTTTTCTATTTAAAAAAAAAAAATTTAACGTTTATTTCATACAAAGCAATGTATATTTACAAGGTGTAATATGTGTTTCTTTTGTTTGTGTATAATACAGAGCGTTGCCGTTTGTTAGTGTTAAGTGTGACATTGTGAATAAAACAAATACATACATATATACAGTTATGATAATATGACATATATGGCATAGTGCATGTAGATACACATTCCTTGCATACGCTTCATTTCCACTTCCGCAAGCGGATTGAATGTAACACCTGTCCATCTCTCCCTCCTCTCTCTCTCTCTCTCTCTCTCTCTCTCTCTCTCTCTCTCTCTCTCTCTCTCTCACACACACACACACACACACACACACACAATCTCGTGCTTTCTAGAGACCGCAGTACATTAAATGCCCTGCGCTTGGACAATAAACTTTAAAACTATCATTCTCATTAAAATGTGGCTTCTTTGTAATTTCTGGGTCACTTAGCTACCGAGGTGAAGGTCGTTAGTGTTGTTGCCTGATGACAAATTACATGGTGACGCTCTAGTCCATGATACCTTTTGTTTTGGGGGACAAGAAACAGGGATTTACTACCAGTAGTAGTAAACCGTGTATTTCCGGGGTCAATGAATTAATTAACATAAATTTGAAAAATTTCAGTACATATTATTAATTCTCACAAAGTGGTGACGTTTTATCTAAACTTTGTGATTTAAAATCGACATTTAAATATATTTAATTTATTTATTTTGGATAATTGTAATCTAAGAATCATAGTTTGATAACTTGTTCGCAATAGCACCGTTTGGTCGCTATTGATAAAAAGCATCAGTCTATGACGCTTAGAACGGAAGATTTGAATGTAATTTAGTTATTTTTTTTGAAAGTTCGGAAATTATCGCCCATGTGTAATTAAATCATGTTTCATTCAAGGGAAACAATTTGTGTGATTGAAATCTTGGTAGAATGTAAAGTTCATATAGATAACTGTCATGAAGCCAGACGATCAACATCACAGGTCAAGGTCAGCCATGCGTGGATCAGAAGTACAGAAGTTGGGACAGACATCTGTCTATCCGATCAGTTACGGTTGGTGGCGAATGTTGTAGACAGCTCATAACAGAGATGTCTTACGGCCTGACACGTATCTTTAGTATTTTTTGTTTGTTTGTCGAGAAGTAGCTGCATGGTTTGCTATATTGCAAACACCGCGGATAGCTACTGGACTGGCTGTGTCCATATACAACTGCGTATGAAAATCCAACTGGAGGATTACACTTGTACATTGTTGCTCCACAGCGTCATTAACGTAATTGTCTGTATGTCGTACTATTGACATTATATTTCAATACAGCCAAATCGTCACGTCAGATGACAAACCATGGGTCGATTCTGACAGGTTTTATAAATAAAACCAAATATACAGAACCATGAATGAAAGATTACACCTTTCATTAACCAGGCGGTGGGAGAATGTCAGAGTCCACCCATGCATATGCCGCGGCGTCATCATTGCCGCCAGGCAGGTACGGCAGCTGCGCCTATGAAAGTCACAGGCCTGCCGTTGAGCACGGCTAGCAGTGCCGGACAGGAGTTACCTGTGAGGCACGTGGACCATCAGATCCACGTGGCGGGAAGCCGGGCAAGGACGGCCGACAGCTGCTGAGACTCAGACGAGGTTGGACTGGAGACGAGAGCGGATGATTGTATTTGGCTGAGTGAATGCTGCTTGTTGAGAAGGGAGCCTGTTCGAATGTAGCTGACTGTATAACTGGTATATGTGGTTGTAAGTCGTAGATATTTATATTGTTTGTAACTGCTTATCGTGTAATGACATGTATTTGAGAGTGTGTAAAGTCTGTTACGTTTACGCCGAGTGAAATGGGCGAATAAAGTGATTGTTTCTGTGTTCGCTGCGTGTCCCGTTGAGTCATTAGGTGACAGTGTATTGTCTCACATCTGTTAGCTGTAACGAGCCTGTATAGTTGTCCTGTAGGACCCTGACAGAGCTTAGCCAAAAATACGGAAACAGGTAAGCCCTCAAAATGGGAGAGTAAAGTTTCTCACATGTGGGCACCAGTAACTTTGCTTAAATACCCCATTGGCTCGTGAATACATAACCTATGCAGCAAAAGTCCAACTCCTGGCCTTCACGTGGCGGAACTGTTTATACTAACAGGAGAAGGGGCGACGGCGAGTCTCCGGCGCCTGAAAATGACCAGTATGCTCTAGATGTGTATGCACGTACATGCATGCGCAGACACGTGTGTGCGCGAGTACACATCTACACTCGAGTGAGACCACAGTCTGCTCTAGCAAAGAAAGGTGCTGAAGACGGAAGCAACCAGCCAATCAGGATGCCACGCAATCACGCAAAATGGAATATGTCAACTACTGCTAAATGTTATGGTGCTCGCCCTGCTTTGGACCCCCAGGCAGGTGCAGTGCCGGGCCCTATGACTCGAAAGGGTCCAAACAAATCCACTGGAGGTCCTCAGATGTCCTGTGGAGCCAGGGGACATGAGAATAGAACGGCTGGCCATACTAAACGAAGACTTAAAATAATACACTGGAATGCGGAGGGAGTCAGCAACAGAAAAATAGAATTAGAAAACATCTTGGAACAAGAAAATGTAAACATATGTTGCTTGCAAGAAACTCACCTCAACGAAAATATAGCCTTCAAAATCAGAGGCTACCAGTGTTACTGATCTGACCGAAAGGACAGGCGAAAAGGTGGGATACAGACCCATGTAAAAAATGACATCATTGTTTCCCAAATCGAAGTCTACATGGAAGGGGCTGAGTATCAGACACTTAAACTTAAGACAGGTAATACAGACCTACATCTGATCAATTACTACTGTCCAAGTGACAGCCCACAGGCACTGGACACACTACCTATAAAAGAAAACATGATTGTGTGTGGTGATTTCAACAGCCACTGGCAGAGCTGGGGCTATGATCACATGGACCAGAGAGGAGAGAGACTGGAAGACTGGCAGGATGAGAATAGATTCATCTTGATTAACAAGCCGTCCGACATGCCTTGACGTAACTCCACTATTATTGAACATGAAATTATCATCAACGCTTTATAACTCGTTAATAGTTAACATTAACTTCTCACCTGAACTTCTGGAAAACAATGCGAAAACAAACTGACGCAATCCAGGCGAACCATAAGACACGTTTAATAATATCCTGGATAACAATAATAGCTTGAGCCTTCTAGACTAATAAACTGCCCTTTTAGACAGGGTCGGCGTTTATCTATTGTCTACGAATAATCTCCCTATCACATCCAATTTCACCTAGAATGGTAGTTTTCTATTTCGCTGTTCCGAATTTAGGATTGGTCTAGGTTCTGTGCTTTTGGTCCTTCCATTTGATTATTGATCGTTCCCTCGTCGAAAGATTCCTCCTCCTGTTATTTACTTGCCGAACCTCGCAATCATTGCATCCAGATATTCACCGAACACGGGCTTCACGAAAACACACCCGCGCATTCGCACAATCGCACAACGTCTCTTATTTGTTGTCCTGTGACGTCTTAGGTTTCCTTGGGTTTTCGTGGTGATCGTTCAGTTTGGTGTCCTTCTGGAAAAATCCCTTTTTCCTTTTATGTATCTTCTTTTGGTGTGTGCACGCCACCTGGCACGACCCACATACTTTCTACTCGAGATCATGGCACACTACAATTACACCTGACCTGGCTTTCATTCACCAGACCTGGAGTGGAACATTACACGAATTGTTGGGAAACAACTTGGTAGTAGTGACCATCGGCCAGTCTTTCTAACCGTAGAAAATGAGCTTGTAAGTGAAAGCAGCACCCTCTCGAGGTGGAACTACAAGAAAGCAGACTGGGCAATGTACAAGCATGGCACCAGCATACTGGCTAGAAACCTGAACACTGAGAAAAACATAAATAAAGTAGTTGAAGAGTTTAGGAAATGCATGCTAGAGGCAGCGCGAGAAACAGTACCAAGAGGATCCCGTAAACAATATAAACCCTACTGGAGTAGTGAACTGGAACACTTGCATAACGATGTGGAAGTGTGTAGAAAGCAAGCAGAGGCCACACCCAGCCAAGAGCACCACAATAAATTCCAGCGTGCAAAAGCCAAATTTCAAAGGGCCAAGTTGCAGGCTAGACGGAAAAGCTGGCAGCAGAAAACGGAGTCTCTGAACTTTGAAAGAGACACAAGGAAATTGTGGAAGCTAATAAAATAACTTAACGATGAGGGCACAGGGAGAAACTCAATAATTGCACTACATAAAGATGGAAACATCTTAACAAGAAAGCAAGCAGCTGTCCATTTTGCGGACTCATTCGCACAAGATAAGAATATCAAAATTAGTCCAAAGAAACAACAAGAGATTCGAGAGAAACGACAACATACAGGACAAAAGGAAATAGTACATGAGGTTCTTAAGGCACCCATCACAATCAGCGAACTGGAGCTAGCCATATCAAAACTGAAAATGAGAAAGTCACCGGGAGCTGATGGTATCTCCAATGAAACGATCAGGAACGTAGGAACAAAGGCCAAAGCAAAGCTGTTGCAGATCTTCAATAACAGCTGGACCTTAGGCAGTGTTCTACAAGCCTGGAGAGAAGCAATCATGATACCCCTCCTAAAATCAGGGAAAGATGGTTCCATTGCCTCTAGCTACAGACCAATTAGCCTCACCAGCTGTCTCTGCAAAACACTGGAGCGCATCATCAATCACAGACTGCAGTGATACATTAAAAGTAAAAACATCCTTGTGCCACAACAGGCTGGCTTTAGGCAGTGCCACTCTACGGAAGATCAGACAACCTACCTCTCTTAGAGAGGTAGGTTGTCTGATCTTTCCCTAGAGTGGCACTGCCTAAAGCCAGCCTGTGGGCACAAGGATGTTTTTACTTTTAATGTATCACTGCAGTCTGTGATTGATGATGCGTCCAGTGTTTTGCAGAGACAGCTGGTGAGGCTAATTGGTCTGTAGCTAGAGGCAATGGAACCCTCTTTCCCTGATTTTAGGAGGGGTATCATGATTGCTTCTCTCCAGGCTTGTAGAACACTGCCTAAGGTCCAGCTGTTATTGAAGATCTGCAACAGCTTTGCTTTGGCCTTTGTTCCTACGTTCCTGATCGTTTCATTGGAGATACCATCAGCTCCCGGTGATTTCTCATTTTCAGTTTGATATGGCTAGCTCCAGTTCGCTGATTGTGATGGGTGCCTTAAGAACCTCATGTACTATTTCCTTTTGTCCTGTATGTTGTCTTTTCTCTCGAATTCTTGTTGTTTCTTTGGGACTAATTTTGATTTTCTTTTTCTGTGCGAATGAGTCCGCAAAATGGACAGCTGCTTGCTTTTTGTTAAGATGTTTCCATCTTTATGTAGTGCAATTATTGAGTTTCTCCCTGTGCCACTCATCGTTAAGTTTTTTTATTAGCTCCACAATTTCCTTGTGGGCCTTTCAAAGTCAGAGACTCCGTTTTTTGCTGCCAGCTTTTCCGTTCTAGCCTGCAACTTGGCCCCTTTTAAATTTGGCTTTTGCACGCTGGAATTTATTGTGGTGCTCTTGGCTGGGTGTGGCCTCTGCTTGCTTTCTACACACTTCCACATCGTTATGCAAGTGTTCCAGTTCACTACTCCAGTAGGGTTTATATTGTTTACGGGATCCTCTTGGTACTGTTTCTCGCGCTGCCTCTAGCATGCATTTCCTAAACTCTTCAACTACTTTATTTATGTTTTCTCAGTGTTCAGGTTTCTAGCCAGTATGCTGGGGGCCATGCTTGTACATTGCCCAGTCTGCTTTCTTGTAGTTCCACCTCGAGAGGGTTGCTGCTTTCACTTACAAGCTCATTTTCCACGGTTAGAAAAAACTGGCGATGGTCACTACTACCAAGTTGTTCCCCAAAAATTCGTGTAATGTTCCACTCCAGGTTTTGGTGAATGAAAAGCCAGGTCAGGTGTAATTGTAGTGTGCCATGATCTCGAGTAGAAAGTATGTGGGTCGTGCCAGGTGGCGTGCACACACCAAAAGAAGATACATAAAAGGAAAAAGGGATTTTTCCAGAAGGACACCAAACTGAACGATCACCACGAAAACCAAGGAAACCTAAGACGTCACAGGACAACAAATAAGAGACGTTGTGCGATTGTGCGAATGCGCGGGTGTGTTTTCGTGAAGCCCGTGTTCGGTGAATATCTGGATGCAATGATGCGAGGTTCGGCAAGTAAATAACAGGAGGAGGAATCTTTCGACGAGGGAACGATCAATAATCAAATGGAAGGACCAAAAGCACAGAACCTAGACCAATCCTAAATTCGGAAACAGCGAAATAGAAAACTACCATTCTAGGTGAAATTGGATGTGATAGGGAGATTATTCGTAGACAATAGATAAACGCCGACCCTGTCTAAAAGGGCAGTTTATTAGTCTAGAAGGCTCAAGCTATTATTGTTATCCAGGATATTATTAAACGTGTCTTATGGTTCGCCTGGATTGCGTCAGTTTGTTTTCGCATTGTTTTCCAGAAGTTCAGGTGAGAAGTTAATGTTAACTATTAACGAGTTATAAAGCGTTGATGATAATTTCATGTTCAATAATAGTGGAGTTACGTCAAGGCATGTCGGACGGCTTGTTAATCAAGATGAATCTATTCTCATCCTGCCAGTCTTCCAGTCTCTCTCCTCTCTGGTCCATGTGATCATAGCCCCAGCTCTGCCAGTGGCTGTTGAAATCACCACACACAATCATGTTTTCTTTTATAGGTAGTGTGTCCAGTGCCTGTGGGCTGTCACTTGGACAGTAGTAATTGATCAGATGTAGGTCTGTATTACCTGTCTTAAGTTTAAGTGTCTGATACTCAGCCCCTTCCATGTAGACTTCGATTTGGGAAACAATGATGTCATTTTTTACATGGGTCTGTATCCCACCTTTTCGCCTGTCCTTTCGGTCAGATCAGTAACACTGGTAGCCTCTGATTTGAAGGCTATATTTTCGTTGAGGTGAGTTTCTTGCAAGCAACATATGTTTACATTTCTTGTTCCAAGATGTTTTCTAATTCTATTTTTCTGTTGCTGACTCCCTCCGCATTCCAGTGTATTATTTTAAGTCTTCGTTTAGTATGGCCAGCCGTTCTATTCTCATGTCCCTGGCTCCACAGGACATCTGAGGACCTCCAGTGGATTTGTTTGGACCCTTCGAGTCATAGGGCCCCGGCCTGCACCTGCCTGGGGGTCCAAAGCAGGGCGAGCCCCATAACATTTAGCAGTAGTTGAAAATTTTCCTTTTTGCGTGATTGCGTGGCATCCTGATTGGCTGGTTGTTTCCCGTCTTCAGCCCCTTTTTTTGCTAGAGCAGACTGTGGTCTCACTCGAGTGTAGATTGTACTCGCGCACACACGTGTCTGCGCATGCATGTACGTGCATACACATCTAGAGCATACTGGTCATTTTCAGGCGCCGGAGACTCGCCGTCGCCCCTTCTCCTGTTAGTATAAACAGTTCCGCCCGTGAAGGCCAGGAGTTGGACTTTTGCTGCATAGGTTATGTATTCACGGCCAATGGGGTATTTAAGCAAAGTTACTGGTGCCCACATGTGAGAAACTTTACTCTCCCATTTTGAGGGGGGTTACCTGTTTCCTTTTTTGGCTAAGCTCTGTCAGGGTCCTACAGGAAAAATATACAGGCTCGTTACAGCTAACAGATGTGAGACAATACACTGTCACCTAATGACTCAACGGGACACGCAGCGAACACAGAAACAATCACTTTATTCGCCCATTTCACTCGGGGTAAACGAAAAAAACTTTACACATCTCAAATACATGTCATTACACGATAAGCAGTTACAAACAATATAAATATCTACGACTTACAACCACATATACCATTATACAGTCAGCTACATTCGAAAGGCTCCCTTCTCAACAAGCAGCATTCACTCAGCCAAATACAATCATCCGCTCTCGTCTCCAGTCCAACCTCGTCTGAGCTCAGCAGCTGTCGGCCGTCCTTGCCCGGCTTCCCGCCACGTGGATCTGATGGTCCACGTCCCTCACAGGTAACTCCTGTCCGGCCTGCTAGCCGTGCTCAACGGCAGGCTGTGACTTTCATAGGCGCAGCTGCCGTCCCGCCTGGCGGCAATGATGACGCCGCGGCATATGCATGGGTGGACTCTGACATTCTCCCACCGCCTGGTTAATGAAAGGTGTAATCTTTCATTCATGGTTCTGTATATTGGTTTTTTTATAAAACCTGTCAGAATCGCCCCATGGTTTGTCATCTGACGTGACGATTTGGCTGTATTGAAATATAATGTCAATAGTACGACATACAGACAATTACGTTAATGACGCTGTGGAGCAACAATGTACAAGTGTAATCCTCCAGTTGGATTTCATACGCAGTTGTATATGGACACAGCCAGTCCAGTAGCTATCCGCGGTGTTTGCAATATAGCAAACCATGCAGCTACTTCTCGAAAAAAAAACAAAAATAAAAGATACGTGTCAGGCCGTAAGACATCTCTGTTATGAGCTGTCTACAACATTCGCCACCAAACCCTAACTGATGGATAGACAGATGTCTGTCCCAACTTCTGTACTTCTGATCCACGCATGGCTGACCCTTTACCTGTGATGTTGATCGTCTGGTTCATGACAGTTATCTATATGAACTTTACATTCTACAAGATTTCAATCACACAAATTGTTTCCCTTGAATGAAACATGATTTTAAATTTCACATGGGCGATAATTTCCGAACTTTCAAAAAAAATAACTAAATTACATTCAAATCTTCCGTTCTAAGCGTCATAGACTGATGCTTTTTATCAATAGCGACCAAACGGTGCTATTGCGAAAAGTTATCAAACTATGATTCTTAGATTACAATTACCCAAAATAAATAAATTAAATATATTTAAATGTCGATTTTAAATCACAAAGTTTAGAAAAAACGTCACCACTTTGTGAGAATTAATAATATGTACTGAAATTTTCAAATTTATTTTAATTAATTCATTGCCCCCGGGAAAATACACGGTTTACTACTACTGGTAGTAAACCCCTGTTTCTTGTCCCCAAAAAAAAAGGGTATCATGGACTAGAGCGTCACCATGAAATTTTGTCATCAGGCAACAACACTAACGACCTTCACCTCGGTAGCTAAGTGACCCAGAAATTACAAAGAAGCCACATTTTAATGAGAATGATAGTTTTAAAGTTTATTGCCCAAAGCGCGGGGCATTTAATGTACTGCGGTCTCTAGAAAGCACGAGATTGTGTGTGTGGTGTTGTGGTGTGTGTGAGAGAGAGAGGAGAGAGAAGAGAGAGAAAGAAAAGAGAGAGAGAGAGAGAGGAGGGAGAGATGGACAGGTTTACATTCAATCCGCTTGCGGAAGTGGAAATGAAGCGTATGCAAGGAATGTGATCTACATGCACTATCCCAATATGTCATATTATCATAACTGTATATATTATGTTTTTGTTTTATTCACAATGTCACACTTAACACTAACAAACGGCAACGCTCTGTATTATACACAAACAAAAGAAACACATATTACACCTTGTAAATATACATTGCTTTGTATGAAATAAACGTTAAATTTTTTTTTTTAAAAAGAAAAATACAAAATACAAAGTAGTCAATGCATGGGCCCCTGCTATATAAAAAAAAATACACGGTTAGTGTGTAGATATTGTAAACAAAGTTTCGATGTTATGAAACGTGATGGATTATATTTCACACGGTCAGTTGATGGATTACCGTTCATTTTACACTGGATTAACTAACACTGAGAAACTGTAAAATGTCAATAGTCTCTTTCACACGGTTAAAAAGTTGCCTAAACACTCCGGTATGCAGGTTCTACTAATACTGGATAAGTTCACTCAAGCAAGGTAAGGTTGGACTTTATGTGTAGAACTGTTCGTCGCATTGGTCGTCTGTGGTTAAAATAATGTCACCAAAAGTTCTATTTACAGCAATGCTCCTTGCGTTCCCATACTAACTAAACTACACAAACATATAGATTAATTTAAAGCACAATATATATATATAAAATATATATATATATATATATATATAATATATATATATACATACATACACACACACACACACAACACACACACACACACACACACACACACACACACACACACACACACATGGGACAGTGTCCCTATCCCCGGGGTGAATCACAGCGTTTTTAAGAAATAAACAGTATGCTTTCGCTGGATTTAGAGCGCTTGTAACCTGCTGCAGGTTATGCCTGCTTTATAAGCTGCGCTCTTGCACACGTAGACTATTGGACGCTTCTGGGTACCTAGACAGAAGATCGGCAATTGTATTTGTGAGCCACTTATATGCCTGACTTCAAAATAAAAATCTTGAAGTAGTAGCGACCATCTGGCTATGCGAGGGTTTCGTTGGAGTTCCAGTCGTGATGACAGTCAGTGGATTATTGTCGGTCTCTACAAAATGCCTTCCAAAAGAAAAAACGGTATAGCTTACGGACTGCGTATATTAAAGCAAGGGCTTCCAGTTCAGGAGTCGGCCAACGTTTCTCCCTTGGTTGGAGCTTTCGACTAATATAATAGATCGGATGGAGTAGACCCTCATGATTTTGTAACAACACGGCTCCGATGGCAGTGGAGCTTGCGTCTGTTCGCAATCTGAAAATATCATTCAAATTTGGCAATTTAAGAATCGGATCGCTCGAAAAATAAGATAAGACTTTTGTGAATGCATGTCTCAGGCATTCGCTATTTACAATCTTATTTGGTTGGTCTTTTGTTAGTAGGTTAGAAAAACATTCTGTTAAACTAGCGAAATTCGGAATAAATTGTCTATAGTAGTTTAACAAACCAAGGACACATCTCACTTCTTTTTTCGTTGTGGGAAGTGATAATCTGAGAATTCCTGAGACAATTTTATCACCTGGTGTGACAAAGCCGTTGACGATTTTGTAACCCAAAAATGAAATTTTCTGAAAGGCTATGTCAACTTTGGACGGCTTTACTGTTAAGCCATGGTGTTTGGTGCGGTCGAATGTTTGTCGCATGGTGGTGAAGTGCTCTGTCAACGTCCTAGTATGAATACAAATGTCGTCCATATATGAAATTATGTTTGGAATGTCTGTCAGTAAAAGTCTGTCATAGTACAAATGTCGCAGGGGGATTGACTAGCCCGAATGGCAACTTGCACCATTCGTATATACCCCAGAGTGTGGCGAATGCTGTCAAATATATGCTGTCAGGGTGTACCGGTATCTGCCAGTACCTTTTCGTCATGTCCAGTTTTGTAAAGTACTTGCAGTCTGTCAGTTCAGTCAGTATGTCGTCACATTTATTCATTGGTTCTAAATCTAACTGTGTGATGCTGTTAAGTTTTCTATAGTCAACACAGAGTCGTTTGGTGTTGTTCTTCTTTTTCACAATCACTATAGGTGAACAAAAATGTGATCGTGATCGTCTGATGATGTCGTTACGTTCTAAGTCTAAAATTTCTTGATGCAACTTGTCCTTGTAATGTATGGGTATGGAATACGGTCTGCATTTTATTGGTCTGTCGGATGTCAAGATGATGTGATGCTGTACTAAGTATGTCTGTCCGGCGTGGTTAGAGAAGATTGTCTTGTAGTCTTGCAGTATTCGTTTGTACTCGTCTGTCTCTGTCTGTGAGAGATTGGGGTTTAGCTTGATGTCCTGTAAATTGTCAGTCGTGTCGAGTGATGGTACTGGTATCTCGTCAGTCTCGTCAGCGTCTGTGTGGTCCACAATAGTCGTGCTGGCTGCAGTTTCGTCCTGGTCGCTGTCTCTGTTGTAATAAGGTTTTAGCATGTCGATGTGGAATATTTTATGTTTGTCTTGACTGCAATTTCATAGTCAACTGTCGAAATATGTCTCAGTACCTTGAATGGTCCTTGCCAAGAGTCTGTCAGAAGATGTCGGTCGCTTGGCAGTAGTAGTAAAACGTCCTGTCCTGGTGTCTCTGTTTGCGTATTGTC
The DNA here is from genome assembly GCA_014155875.1 of Cepaea nemoralis. Classification (NCBI taxonomy): domain Eukaryota; kingdom Metazoa; phylum Mollusca; class Gastropoda; order Stylommatophora; family Helicidae; genus Cepaea; species Cepaea nemoralis. Next base: position 40,647 of record JACEFZ010020811.1, read on the forward strand.
TGAAAATAGCACCAGATTGTCTCAATGATTCCCTTTGCTATTACACAAGATCTCATTATTCTGTCCCGTAATGATGTAACATGTTCGTACGGGGGGCAATGATTTTCTTTCACTCACACTTTCAGTCAGCATATTATTTTAAAAATAGATAAAGGGCCGCGTGGTTTGGCTCCATAAACAAGTTCAAATGGTGAAAAACCTGTGCTGGAATGAGGTACTTTTCTGTATGCAAAACGTATGGCAGGCAAATACGTGTCCCAGTTTTCTGGGTGTTCTTGAATTACTTTAGACAACATATGTTTTAGGTCCCCGTTTATTTTTTCTATAATCCCAGTGGAATGGGGGTGGTACGGGTTGTTAAAACACTGTTGCTTTTCTAACATTTTAGTAAATGCCTGGGTAGCTGCTGCAATAAACTGACTCCCCCTATCTGACAGAATCGTATCAGGAAATTCTATCCTAGAAAATACATGGAAGAAAACTTCCACAATGTCTTTGGATGTCGTATGTTTTAGTGGAATAGCTTCTGGCCATCTGCTACATAGGTCAATGATTATAAGAATGAACCTATTCCCTCTAGCTGTTACATGGTTTAAAGGTCCTACCAAATCCACCGATATCTTTTCAAATGGTCTACATGCAAGGTCTGTTACCTGTAGTTCTGCTTGTGGGTGTTTACCCTTTTTTACAAGCTTCTGGCAGATGTCACAGGGTCTTTAGTATTGTTTTGTATCACTACATAATTTTGGGGCCCGTAGAACTGCATTAACAATCTGATCGGGTTTTTGGGATGGGCCATATGCCCTGCAAAGGGTATATCGTGCGCCAGTTGTAACGCTTTTTTGCGGTGTCCGGGAACACCGTTTGCGCCGTTGGTTCGGTATCTTTGTATAGTATCTTGTAAGGATACCATCTTTTAAATCAAAGTACCATTTAGCCTTTTTGACAATCTTGGCTTTTGGCCTATTAATTTAAAATATTTTTGTAATGAAGGATCAGCCTTTTGGGCTTTAATAAAGTTTTCCCTCATGGTATTAAGGGGCAGTATCACTGGACTCAGCAATTCCAGAGCCTCAGCTTGCTTAATCTGATCTTTTTTAGCTGTATCAGATCTAGTTATTGCATTTACACAATCAAGTTCATCAGAAGGTGTTAGTGAATGTGAAATTTCAGTAGTAGACGTTAATAAATTTTCATCCATACAATGATGAGATGGTAATGGATTTATAACAATGTTCTCATGAGCAGATGATGGATTTTCAATAATGCAATCATGAGATGATAAATTTTGCAATAAAAACAATCATAAACAGATGTCACAACATTTGCAACTATACAATTGGCAGAAGATGTGATGGAATCATGTGGCATATCTTTAAACCCTGGGGTAAGTTTCCCACAATAAAAAGGGCAACAGGGGTTTGATAATGCTGCGCATTTGACTTTCCCCTTTAAAGGGAAACGGGGGTCAATGTATGCCCATGCAAGAGGGTATTTCTCGATGTTACCTGAGAAAGTTCTGCATGTTATATGTCTGCCAGTATAATCTTCTGGAAGGATAAAGTCGCTCTTTAAACCAACTAGAATGCACCCGCTATCCCGTAAAACAGTGACACCTTTGCCATTTACATAACCTCTATGAATATTTAGTCTACCTTTTGAGTCTATCACCAGATTGGCTTCTTCACTGGCGATAGGGACTGAATCGTCGCATGTTAATACGCCATCCTTGTGGAAACTGTTGCAGGTGGTACATTTTTCCAGATTAAAAACATCTATGGCCTGAGCCACATTTACAGGATGGTCTTATACTTGTTCCTCGTCTGAGGAAGAGCTATCAAAATGGCTGCATTGACTTTCTTGCTCATTTGTCTACCTTTAGAGACATTGCGCCAGTGGCCATACGCTTTACAGAGGAATCAATTGGTCAGTCGTTTATAGCCTCTTCTCTCTTTATCTTGCTTATCTATGTAATTCGCAAGTATTGAGGTACCCAGGATGTTTGTCACACATCTCACTCTGGTTATGATTCAAACTGCTATATCTACATAGGTAGTTTTTGGTTGTAGATTGCTTAAATGGTTTTTGCTTGTAATATGACTCTGATTTTGTCTTGTCGTAGCTAACAGCTGCTACAAATTGTATCAGATAGTACTTTTGCAAAACAGTTTTATTGGCCGTGAAATAGGCCGACCCACGCTTTTCAATCTGTTGCACACTTTCACACTCACTTCCCAAATAGAAACTTAGAAAAAGGTGGTGGAAAGGGAAGAGATGATTTTCTCCTTAAAATTAAGCCCTTTAACTTCAAAAAATTTATTGTTAATTTTTGCTGATGACAGCACTTACTGAAAATATCCTGTACTACTGAGATGTAATCAGAGAACGTTTGTGTAGGTTTTGGAGATAGTTTGCAAAATTGTTCTCTGTACCCAGCCTCATCTAGTAGGAAATGTGCCATTATTTTAACTTTTATGTATGGTAGTTTTTCCTAAGATTTTTGGGGGATGGTCTCTATAACTTTCAGGGGTTCCCGGAGAGACTTCTCATAAAATTAATATTCCATTCGGACTCTGGAATCTGGTAGTGCTCCATTTTTGTTTCGAAATTTGGGTGAAGGCTGCAATGCAGTCACCTGTTGTGAACCCTTTCACGATCCCCTGGTACTTTTTTTATTGATTTTCTTTTTCTTTAAGTTCTATTTTCTCAGGTCTTGGGGGATGCTGTTTCGGCCTCTAACTGTTTGATTTTTAGCTGCATTTCCAGCTCTTCACGTTTACTCTGAGCAGCGATTTCAGCTTTTCTTTTTTCTGCGTCAGTTTTCGTTTGTTTTGCTTGTAACTGTGCTTTAATTTTGCTTTCTCTAATTCTTTTTCGGCTTCAGCCTGTTTGGCTTGTAGCTTTTCCTTTCCAGCTCTCTTTCAGCCGCTCGTCTTCTCTTTTCCCCAGCTTTCTTCTGCACTTTAAGATATTCTTCATATTTTGCCTCACTCCATTTGTTTAGTTCTTCACCGTTAAATTTAACTTTAACCCTAAGTCAATTAAATGCTTCAATGTTTACATATTGGAGTATTTAAATATCAGAAATGTATCCCAAAAAAGTATTATGGTGTTAGTAAATGTAGTACAATTTACAATATTTATCAAAAAAAAAACCAGCAAATCCCGTACTCATGCACAAAAGTGTAGTAAAAATGAATACTCAAGTGAATTTTGGGTTCTTGAAATGCTGTCGGACCGCTGTTTCCGAAAATGGCTACTCGCTCTTGGGTCGCTCGGAAAAAAATTCTAGTTGTGGATCAAATAACAACCTGGTTGCTTGGACAGAAATAATGTTAGAATATGTCTGTCTGTGTAGTGTATGCGATGCACTACATTTAATTAGGTTGTTTGTTGTAAAGTATATGTGTTGGTCGTAATGTCGTTTGTCGAACTCTCAATTTCTGCTTTCACTTCTTGCAAAACTTTCTTGCTTCCACGAACTTCTTACGCCATATCATACACTTTTAACATATATTTACCTATTGCAACGCATCTCCGTTCATACTCGTTCAAGTTGTACGATGCACACATCGCATTCGCTGTTGAAATCTTATTTGGTAGTCAGACACAATCACTTTATTCACCTATTTCACTCGGCGAAAACGTAACAGACTTTACACACTCTCAAATACATGTCATTACACGATAAGCAGTTAAATCAAAATAAATATCTACGAATTACAACCACATATACCGTTATACAGTCAGCACATTCGAACAGGCTCCCTTCTCAACAAGCAGCATTCACTCAGCCAAATACAATCGTCCGCTCTCGTCTCCAGTCCAACCCCGTCTGAGTCTCAGCAGCTGTCGGCCGTCCTTGCCCGGCTTCCCGCCACGTGGCTCTGATGGTCACGTGCCTCACAGGTAACTCCTTCCGGCACTGTAGCCGTGCTCAACGACAGGCCTGTGACTTTCATAGGCGCAGCTGCCGTACCTGCCTGGCGGCAATGATGACGCCGCGGCATATGCATGGGTGGACTCTGACAGCTCAAAGTGGTAATTTGGTCTTGTCAATTGGACTCATCCACCACTACAACCGTCATTTAAATATTAAATCATGCCTCCTAAGGGTTACTCTGGTTTTCTCTTCACAAACGAATAAATCTTTCGCCTTTTAGATTTTCATTGTGGTGATATTTCCGGACCTTTTCAACAGCAGCCATGGCACCAGTGACAACATGGAATCCGTCAACATTGACCGTTTTTTCGAGGGGAAACCGCTTCACAAGAAAGGCACTTTGGGTATTACTATTACCGGACCGGGGGCGGGGGCCCAAAGGGGCAGCCTTTTAATTGCCAGCACGCTGCCGGCCCATGCAGGGTGCCTGCTGACGGATAGTGGACAATTACCGATATGAAACACCCACGCGGTGGTTTGAAAACCTGACTCAAGCTGCCCATGTGGCAGTTTAAAAAGGGCCTGCATGGCAAGAAGATAAAACTGCCGACGGAGGGACTAGAAGTGTCTATCCAACACCTGGAAAAAGAAAGAGAACGTGTGACGATTCATAGGCTTCCCAACACGATTCCTCCAGAGAGAGTCAAGTTCATTGTGAAACAGGCAATTGGTGACGAAAGCTAAGTTTTCCGCATTCAGTACGGGGGCGGAAAGGGGGGAATCATGTGCACCCCGAAAAAACCAGTGCCACATTATGCCAAGATCACGGGGTGGGAAAATTACAGGAGATCACCGTATCATGTTTACAATTTCCCGGTCGCCGCAACCAATGCCCTACATGTGGCTTGGATTCACACTGGGCCAACAAATGCCCGACCCTGAGACAAAAGGAAGACAATCTCGAAAAAAAACCCCCGGAAAGATCACAAGAGTTCCCCGCCTCTGGGAAAAAAAGCTCAAACAAATTCGTTTCAAACAATACAAGATGTCGCCGAGACAGCCGGCCAAAAATGGGCCACGAGGCCAGACGAGGACTCAGTAACAGCGATAAAAACAACACAAGAAAACGAAGATGACGGTTTTCAAATCGTCAACCACGGCAAAAAAAACGACCATGGGGTAGAGAAAAAAACTCGTCACCAGCAAAGACTTGAAAGAAGAGGGGGGAAGGGAACGCCCCCCTTTCAACCAAAAAAAGAAATCTTCAAAAACACAAGACAAACAGAGAGAAAACAGCGATGCGGAAGGGCCGCTTTTCATCAACACAGATTCTGACACCGATGACGGAGACCACGAGGAGGACGACAATAACGAAAGAACGCCACAGGGGGAGATAAAATCCAAAACTGAAGACAAGACAGCGAAAGGTACTAACTTCTAACCTACTCATTATTAGTTTTTAAATTGTTTATAAAAGGCTGACAATTTAAGTATTTTAGTTTAAATATTTTTCTTCTTCTTCTTCTTCTTCTTCTTCTTTCTTCTTCTTCTTTTTTCTTCTTCTTTTTCTTTTCTTCTTCTTCTTTTTTTCTTCTTCTTCGGCGTTCCGAGCCATTGAGGTTCTTTGCTGCAGATACAATCCTTCTCCATTCATCTCTCTGGTGGACCTTCTCTTGCCAGTCATTGACTTCCCAAGTGCTTGTAGGTCTGTATATGTATTATCTCTCTCCACCGTCTTCTTGGTCTCACCTCGGGGCTACAGTCATTTATTTCCTGAGTGTAAGCGAGTTTTGTTTCCCTATTATCTTCCATTCTTTCTATATGCCCCAGCCATTGTACTCTTATTAGCCTTCGTGATACCAGTGATTAGCGGGGACTTAAACAGATCATAAATGTCTTTTGTTGCTTCTCTCTTTTCCATTCTCCACTTGGTGTATCCCTAATGGGTCCAAAGATGCGTCTTAAAATGTTGTTCCCAAAGGTTTGTAACAAGGCTTCGTCTCCTTTCTTTGTACTCCAGGTTTCAGGAGCCATACAGCACAACTGGTCTGATCAGTGTTTTGTATATTGTGATTTTGGTGTTACGAGATAGCGCCTTTGATTTTAGTAGATGTTTGTAGTGCATAGTATATCTTATTTCAAGAGTTTTTTCTAGTTTTTATTTCTTCCCTTATGATGTTGGAGCAGTTGAAGATTGTACCCAGGTATTTTTATGTTTCCCCTTTTTTTAATAATCATATTATCTATTTGTATGTGCCAGAGTTTTAAACCATTCCGTATGTTGAAATTACCATATATTCGTCTTATCTTGGTTGATAATCAGCCCCATCTGTTGGGCTTTTTCCCTTTTAAATGAGTCAATATTTCCAATGTTTTTTTGTTCAATTTGCCCTATAATATCTATATCATCTGCATAACCAAGCAGCTTGGATGTTCCTCCAATATCACATTTCCCCCTTTACCTTCCTTACAACTTTCTCTAGAGCCCGATTTAAGAGTAGCGGCGATAGTGCATCACCCTGTTTCAAGCCAGATGTTATTTGGAAGGGGTTTTGATTTCCTGCCTTTTTATGTTTCTATATTATAAGTATCTCCATGCATAGTCTGGTCATGTTGATTAACTTCCTTGGTATTCCAAAATTCCCGCCCTGCATTCCATAGACTATTCCTCATGGACACTATCAGAAGCTTTTTTAAAATCACAAAAAAGTTTTTGGAGATCTCTTTTATATTCCCAATTTTTTATTTGTCGTAAGATAAATATCTGATCTATTGTTGATCTGTTTGTCTAAAAACCCGCCTGGTAGTCACCAATATGTCTTTGAATATGGTTTTAGTTTTTTAGTAATACTGCGGAT
>JACEFZ010020813.1:0-92500 GCA_014155875.1 Cepaea nemoralis
CCTCTCTCCCCTCGATCTTTTCAGTTGTCACGATGTTCTCCGATGCCTCTCTTCTCATCACATTACCAAAAATAAAAGCTGTTTGTCTCTTTCTTATTGTTGTATATAATGTTCTACTTTCGTTAGCCTCTTTAAGGCATTACTGCCTGTATCAGGCAGTAGTTGTTAGTTACTTTGGCAGTCTAAGGAATTCGCAACATTCGTCTAAAGAACCACATCTCTGTTGCTTCCAATATCTTCCTAATTTGTTCATTTATATTGCAAGATTCACAGCCATACAGCAAAACAGGTTCTATATAGTTCTTCAGCACTCTTTTTCTTACATTCAATGATAGTGACTTATTGCATAAGATATTCTTCATTTTATGAAATGCAGCCTTTGCTTGCGCTATTCTGCTCTCGATCTCTGTTGTGCATCTTCCAACTGATGTTATAAATGTCCCTAGAATTTTAAAACTATCCACTTGGTGAAGAATTTTCCTTTCTATCTCTATTTCACATTTGGGTGTCACATTTGGGTGTCCATGACGTGGATAGGCCTTAGGTTTGTGCCGGAATGCGATCGGCGTTGCCAGTAGTGGGTTGTGCTCAATATTTAGATAAACAGTTAGCAGATAGATAGATAGATAGATAGATAGATAGATAGATAGATAGATAGATAGATAGATAGATAGATAGATAGATAGATAGATAGATAGATAGATAGATAGATAGATAGATAGATAGATAGATAGATAGATAGATAGATAGATAGATAGATAGAAGGGTAGAATCACACCGACAGTCACGCACATACACATACACACAATCAATTGTCCAACAAGTACTCAGCCATGGCCAGACCACCAAAGAAGTGTATTTATTGTTATCTCTCGAGAATCTTCAAAGCGCTGTGGTGAATGAAACATAATCCGTCCATTAGTAACGGCTAGCACATTCCTGAGTTTTGGTGAAAGTGCTAAATTTGTAAACACGTATTATTTCAGAGTACTTGCCCTCGTACATATCCACGTCACGTATTTTACGGGTTAGAATCCGTCGCTGTGATTCGCTAGTCCATCCACCCTCTATTGCTTTTCCAATTAGCTTGCTAGTCCCGCTTGCCCCACCTCATACGAGCAAACACACTGTTGATCCTTTACTTCTCGACCACCTATAAATCCGCACAGCCACGGCGACCCCTGACTGATCCATGTCGTCGGAGATCACAATTTTTAGAGAAGGTATGATCATCTTCGAAAGTCGGCAAGGCATTGGATGATGATGAAAAACATGATAGTAATGACTTGATTGACCACTACACTTATTAATAATTATGTTAAAGTTCATGCATTCTGCGGAATTACCAGTTAGAAGAAAAAACTGGAATTTGTTGTGACAACCAGAAAGATATGTGAAATGCTGGGATAGAGGAAGACAGCGTGAGAGATGTTTGACAGTCTTGTGTCATAGCACAGTAGGCAGAAGTTAGTCAACACACGAATTGATCCATGCCGTCAGAGATCGCACTTTGCAGAGAGGCATGATCACTTACACCAGCCAGCAAGGCATTTGATGATGAAGAAAACCATGATAGTAATGCCTTAGATTGGTCACTAAACTTATCAATAATTCTATTCAAGTTCAAGCATTCTGCGGCATTTACCTAAAAGGTAAAAGGAAAATGCTACTTGTCCGGTCATAGTTCCCCCATCCCCCCCCCACCCACCCCGAGATGTCTAGACACGGTGCTGTCTGTCGGGGTCGCCGACGGGGCAGAATAACGCAGCGGTTCTGTTCTAACAATGCAATATACGTTTGTTTTTCCTACCGTTTATAGACCCCTTCCCCCCCCCCCCCCCCGTCAACATATGCATCACATATGCAAACAGGGAGAAATAGCGTGATAGAAAGAGAGAGAGAGAGAGAGAGCGAGAGAGGACAGAGAGAGAGAGAGAGAGAGAGAGAGAGAGAGAGAGATAAGGGAGAGAGAGATAAGAGGAAAGAGAGAGAGAGAGATTAAACCCAGCCATAATAGATAGACAGAATCTTGCGTGCACAGTAGATGCGCGATATAAATCTTTAGAACGTTTGGTGCGCAGCTATCTTGACTTAATGCTATCTATTTTATCCCGAGACACTCTATCAGTGAGACACGTGTCTTGACTGCGCGGGTTGACCTTTTCATTAACCCTGTTCGATTGCGTGTAAATTTTTACTGCTGAAAATATCAAGAGGAAACAATATATTCTGGTTTGCCCAAGGAATATAACTCGCATTATTATTATGCTATTATATTTTAGCTAATTATTTTACAATGGTCACCAAATATGTTAATTCAACTGACCATTTTCTTTTAAATTACAATATTACTTTATGATAAACGTACTTGGAATAAGACATTTTTCTATGTTAATTAGATTATTCCGCTATACTATTCTATTCCTTCGATAAGTAATTTAAACCATGCTGAGATTTCACTTTATTTAATGAGGTTGTGACAAGTCCATTTTAACATTACCCTACATAGACAACAGTCACCGGCGGATTAATATGCCTCAGGTCTATCATTTTGAGTCGGTGATGACCTATAACTTCCTGAAGTTGAATGGGGTAGGGGTAATGATCGAAAAGTCAGATTTGCTCTACACCAGAGTAATAGGCCATTATCGATCATCGACCTGTCAATCGTATTGACTTCGATCATTGATCACCGCATCCAGCGCCATCCAGTTTGCGCCGGCGTCCGGTTCTCACGCCGGTTCGCCTTGCCCGGAGACACCAAAAGTACAAAAAAATTGCAAAGTTACAAATTTAGGTCAATTGAGGTCCGTTTTTTGAGAGGGTCCGTTGGGGGGGGCGTTATAACTCACATAGAAGGATTTACTAGCAGCGGACCCCCGACGCGGTCCTCATTTGCGTCTAAGTTAACTCCCCTCTTACTACTCATTCTAGTACTATGTCTAATAGTCTCAGCTTGAAACTTTAAAATAGCAACCATCCTTGCTGTTTTTCACTCGAATATCATCATCATCATCATCAAGTGCCGTGCCGACTGGCGTAGGCGTTCATGACTCTCTACAGATCTTGGTCTTTGGTTTTCTGGATCAACTCTGCCTTTGATATTCCTCCGTGCCACCGTCGCAATCCATCCAGCATCATTTCCTCGTGGCCTGCTTACTGCCTCTCTTCCCCTCGATCTTTTCAGTTGTCACGATGTTCTCCGATGCCTCTCTTCTCATCACATTACCAAAAATAAAGCTGTTTGTCTCTTTCTTATTGTTGTATATAATGTTCTACTTTCGTTAGCCTCTTTAAGGCATTCGTTGTTAGTTACTTTGGCAGTCTAAGGAATTCGCAACATTCGTCTAAAGGAACCACATCTCTGTTGCTTCCAATATCTTCCTAATTTGTTCATTTATATTGCAAGATTCAGCAGTCCATACAGCAAAACAGGTTCTATATAGCTCTTGAGCACTCTCTTTCTTACATTCAATGATAGTGACTTAATTGCATAAGATATTCTTCATTTTATGCAATGCAGCCTTTGCTTGCCCTATTCTGCTCTTGATCTCTGGTGTGCATCTTCCTAACTGATGTTATAAATGTTCCCTAGACTTTTAAAACTATCCACTTGGTGAAGAATTTTCCTTTCTATCTCTATTTCACATTTGTGTGTCACCTGTTTCCTTGATATCACCATTGTTACTGTTTTCTTCATATTCAAGGAGAGTCCTTTCTTTACACTATCTGTTACTACAATGTCAACAATTGTTGTAGAGCTGTTGCATTATCCGCTATCAATACAGTGTCATCTGCATAGCGTACATTATTTATATTATAACCTCCAAATATTATTCCCGGCTGTTCATTGATCTCTCTCGTTATTATTTTGCTATAGAGGGAAAAGAGATCTGGTGACAAAACACATCCCTGTCTTACTCCCAACTTTATGTGTTCATTATTTATTTATTTATTTCCCATTTTACTTGCTGCTTTTTGGGTCCCGTAAATATTTTTTTTATTATTCTGAGATCTTACCCATCAATGTTAATATCTTCCAACATTTTAATCATTTCACCATGTTTTACTTTATCAAATGCATCAGTATCTTATATATAAATTAGGATGTGTGTGGATGTGTATGTCTGTATGTCTATATGTCCTTTATACGTTCGCAAACGGCCCATCCGATTGAGATGAAATTTTCTACACGCCTTCCTTTCATTCCAGCGCTGCCAACTGTCGTATTTTTTTTCTTCTTCCTCCTCCTTCCTCCTCCCATTCCCAAAATACGTACGTAAATATATGATGATGATGATGATGAAAGAATCCCCGAACCAAAACGCTAGGAAAAGGGAAGAAAATGACGTGACGACACAGAATCTTCACACGGCAATCATCATCATCATCAAGTGCCGTGCCGGCTGGCGTAGGCGTTCAACTCTGCTGCTGATATATATGCCTCCATGCCACGGCAATATCAATAACAATTCATCTTTTTATGTGTAAGGAAGTTATCTACAGTCGTGTAGAAGGGAAGAACAATCAATGGAAGGACCGAAATCACAGAACCTAGACAAGTATAAATTCGGAATGGCGAACTCCCTCCTCCTCTCTTCTCCTCCTGCCTCTACCTCCTCCCCTCCTCCTCCCTCTACATCCTCCCTCCACCCTCCTCCTCTTCCTCCTCCCTCTACCATCCTCCCCCTCCTCCCTCTCTCTCCTCCTTCTCCCCTCTCCTTCACCCTTCCTCCTCCCTCTCCTCCTCCCTTCTCCTCATCCCTACTACTCCCTTCGCCTCCTCCCTCCTCCTCTCTCCTCCTCCCTCCTCCCTTTTCCTCCCTCTACCTCCTCCCTCTACCTCCTCCCTCCTCCTCCCTCCTCCTTCCTCCATATCCCTCTTCCTCCTCCTCCCTCCTCATCATTCCTCCTCCTCCCCCTTCTCCTTCTCCCTCCTCCTTCTACCTCTTCCTCCCTCCTCCTTCTCCCTCCACCTCCTCCCTCCTCCTCTCCCCTCCTCCTCCCCCCTCCTCCCTCTCCCTCCTCCCTCCTCCCTCCTCCTCCTCCCCCACCTGCGTTCTCCTCCTCCCTCCTCCCTCCCCCTCCTTCTCCCTTCTCCTTCCCCTCCCTCCTCCCCCTCCTCCCTCTTCCTCCTCCTCCTCCCTCTTCCTCCTCCTCCTCCTTCACCCTCCTCCCTCCTCCTCCTCCTCCTTCACCCTCCTCCCTCCTCCTCCCTCCTCCTCCTCCCCCCTCCTCCTCCTCCTTCCTCCTCCCTCCTTCTCCTTCCTCATCCCTCTTCCTCCTCCTCCCTCTTCCTCCTCCTCCCTCCTCCTTCTCCCCTTTCCCCCCTCCTTCTCTTAATCCCTCCTCCTCCCTCATCCTCCCTCCTATTCCTCCCTACTCCTCCTCCTCCCTCCTCCTCCTCTCTCCGCCTATCTCTTCCTCCCTCCTCCTCCCTCCTCCACTCTCTTCCTCCTCCCTCCTCCTCCCTCTTCCTCCTCCTCCTCCCTCCTCCTCCATCCTCGCCCTCCTCTTCCTTTCTCCTTCGCCCTCCTCCTCCCTTCTCCTCCCTTCTCCTCCTCCCCCTCCTCCTTCCTCCACATCCCTCTTCCTCCTCCTCCCTCCTCATCATTCCTCCTCCTTCTCCTTCCTCCTCCCCCTCCCTTCTCCACCTCCTCCCTCTTCCCCCTCCTCCTCCTTCACCCTCCTCCCTCCTCCTCCTCCTCCTTCACCCTCCTCCCTCCTCCTCCCTCCTCCTCCCTCCTCCTTCCTCCTCCTTCCTCCTCCCTCCTCATCCCTCCTCATCCCTCTTCCTCCTCCTCCTCCCCCTTCCTCCTCCTCCTCCCTCCTCCTCCCTCCTCCTTCTCCCCTTTCCCCCTCCTTCTCTTAATCCCTCCTCCTCCCTCCTCCTCCCTCCTATTCCTCCCTATTCCTCCTCCTCCCTCCTCCTCCTCTCTCCGCCTATCTCTTCCTCCCTCCTCCTCCCTCCTCCACTCCCTTCCTCCTCCCTCCTCCTCCCTCTTCCTCCTACTCCTCCCTCCTCCTACCTCTTCGCCCTCCTCTTCCTTCCTCCTTCGCCCTACTCCTCCTCCCTTCTCCTCCTCCCCCTCCTCCCCTTCCCTCCTCCCCCTCATCCCTCCTCATCCCTCCTCTTTCTTCCTCCCTCCTCCTCCCCCTCCTCCCCCTCCCCCTTCCTCCTCCTCCCTCTCCTCCTCATCCCTCCTCCTCCATTCTCCTCCTCCCTCCTCCTCCCTCTACCTCCTCCCTCCTCCTCCCTTCACATTCCTCCTCCTCCCTCTTCCTCCTCCTCTCTCCTCCTCCCTCCTCCTCATCCCTCCTCCTCCTCCCTCCTCCTCCTCCCTCCTCCTCCTCTCTCCTCCTCCTCTCTCCTCCTCCCTCCTCTTCCTCCTCCCTCTACCTCCTCCCTCCTCCTCCCTTCACATTCCTCCTCCTCCCTCTTCCTCCTCCTCCCCCTCATCCTCTTCCCTCTTTCTCCTCCCTCCTCCTTCTCCCTCTTCCTCCCTCTTCCTTCTCCCTCCGCCTCCTCCCTCCTCCCACTCTCTCCTCCTCCTCCCTCCTCCTCCCTTTCCCTCCTCCTCCTTCTCCTCCTCCTCCTCCCTCCTCCTCCTGCGTTCTCCTCCTCCCTCCTTCTCCCTCCTCCTCCCTCTTCCTACTCCCTCCTCCTTCTCCTCCCTCCTCCCTCCTCCTTCTCCCTCTTCCTCCTCCCTCTTCCTCCCTCTTCCTGCTCCCTCCGCCTCCTCCCTCCTCCTACTCTCTCCTCCTCCTCCCTCCTCCTCCCTCTCCCTCCTCCTCTCTCTCCCTCCTCCTCCCTCTCCTCCTCTTCCTCCCTCCTCCTCCTCCTGCGTTCTCCTCCTCCCTCCTTCTCCCTCTTTCTCCTCCCTCCTCCTCCCCCTCCTCCTCCACCCTACTCCTCCCACCTCTTCCTAATCCCTCCTCCTCCCTCCACCTCCCTCTTCCTCCTCCCTCCTCCATTTACCCAAGACAGACAGACAGACAGATAGTCGGGAACGGGATCTTATATGACTACTTATATGATTTAAATGAGATGCTCTCCACCATGGGCTGGGCCGGGTCAGACAGACAGACAGACAGATAGATAGACAGACAGACAGACAGACAGACAGTCGGGAACGGGAAATTATATGACTACTTATATGAATTAAATGAGATGCTCCCCACCAGGAGTTGGGCGATGCCGGGCCGGGTCAGACAGACAGACAGACAGATAGATAGTCGGGAACGGGAACTTATATGACTACTTATATGAATTAAATGAGATGCTCCCCATCAGGGTCTGGGCGAAGCCGGGCCGGGTCAGCTAGTAATCTATAAAGCACAAATATGTCTTTCTGTTTCTCTATTGACCTTTCTATTAGTGTCCGTAATGTATATATTGTATTGTTTATGCCCATTTCATCCACAAATCCATTCTGTTCTTCACTAATTTCCATTTTTATTTTCTTTCTCGTTATTCTCATTATGATTCTGAGTAGAAGCTTAGTGATATGGTTTATGAGGTTAATTGTACGAAAATCTTGACATTCAATTGCTCATGGTCTTTTTTGGTATAGCTATAAATACAGATTTCAACATATCTCATGGTATATATCCACTGCTATAAATATCATTCAACATTTTGATTAATATATCTACTCCAAATTCTCACATTACTTCTAATTCTTCAATTGTATATGTATTTTGTTTTGGAAGGGTAGATAACACATAATTTGTGTCAGCAGTAAGACGACTGCGCCGTCTTATGGTAATGAAATAATGTTGGTAGCTTTTGTCGAATTTCAGTATTATTTTTAATCTCTGTCATGGGGTTCTGACCATGGCAAATACATAAATGCAAAGAAAGCAGCAGTCAGCTTGAGTTAATTACATCTACATAGAATGTAGTCCTTAAATATGGCGTGTACATGCCATAATAATTTTATCAGTTCTGCATATGTTGGACACTCCTACAACAAATGTATAGCTGTCATTTTGGAGAGTCTGGGCTAAACATGGATACTGAAACTACCACAGCACATGGACAGCGGGGAGAATTTGTTCTTCCTGTGAGAAACGACGCGTCATCTGTATTTTGTCGGACTAGGTTCCGCTTTATTCGGCGCGTCATCAGGGACTTCCCCTGTAATTAATAGACTGGGGAGAGTCGAGGATGATTTTCCGGCTGGAAGGTTCGCGAAGCACCTGGACTAGGGTGATCAGGGTTGCTTAGTGTACCAACAATTTCTCGTGCAGATAGAATATAGAAATTCTAGTGCGGAGAAGTGAGGTTTCCCGAGAAGTTGGATTACACCGTGAAGCACTCATTTCTCGTGCGCGTTTGGACGCACGTAGGAGAAAATCGGCAGTAAGAGCGCATTCACTTTCTTCATCTTGTGGTGTGAGGAGGTACTGCTTTGTCGGGCAGATTGTTCATTCCCTCACACACAACCAAGATGAAGCTGACTGTAATCTTTTACGGCATGATGACCTATTGACAGTAATTGTAGTTGACCGGGGAAAGGTTAATTGATTCAGGTATTTACTCTGTTAATTAATTTAACGTTGTAATTTCACATAAATCCCTTCTATGAAGGTTTCCACACAGGCACTGAAACCGTTGCTGCAGCGATTGATCTTGAGGACGCATACAACAGAGTACCACTGGATTTTTTAATGTTTCAGTTTCTCGAACTAAACGTAAGTCCATTCCTCCTTAGTTGGATCGCTGCAGCCCTCTTCCAACGGAAAGTAGTTTTTAGATGTGGCAGTTGGACTTCGGAACCAACAACAGTATATCCTGGCCTACCACAGGGATCACCATTATCTCCGGTACTGTTCAACGCCTACACAGTGAGAATCACCAGTGAGCAGATCACTGGACCAGGCAGGACATTGTCATATGCCGATGATGTTTTAGTGTATCGTCAGGGTAAGGATAGAGAGGAGGTTGCTGTGGAACTACAAACCGAACTCAATCGCATAAGTACTTGGTGTGATGAAGCTGGGGCAATGGTCAACCCAACAAAGGCAACAGTGACTTGGTTCTCGTTGAATAATCATATTGTCAACACTCCAACACCAACTGTAATGCTGTGTTCAGAGGCGGTGGAAAGAACGCAGGCAATGAATTACCTGGGGATACGGTTTGGTCGAAGCCTTGCTTATAATGTGCACATAGACCAGGTGATAACAAAGGCCAAGCGGGGTTTGGCAGCGAAGCGGGTGATGGCGGCAGCAAACTGTGAGCAGCGCCATCTATGTCTTCTGTACGAGGGGCTGGTCATGTCTGTTTTGGAGTATGCAATGGCAATCCTGACTCTCATCCATAAGCAGATAGAAAGGATGGAAAGGATACAGAATGAAGCTATGCGCATTATTCTTGGGTGTACAAGAGATACAGCATGCAGGGTGATGCGCTACCTTCTTGATTTTCCAACCATTGAAGAGAGAATACAAGGTTGCAGGGCACGCGCCTACCTCAGAATTAACGCAAACACACAACATCCACTGCATAGTGAAATTAGGAAGGTGAAGGGCAGCAGGTTAAAAAGAGGACGGTCGTGGATGGGTCAAGCCGAAGACATTCTTCAACAGGTGTGTTCACTTGAGGACTTAGAACCTGGCGAGGAGTGGGTGCAAGTGCCAACAGACTTCTGCACATCCTTTTCAGTTTGCATCCAACTAGATAGAAAATGCAGACAAGAAAATCCGGCTGCTGTTGAGGCTGAAGTACAAGCGTCGATTTTCGAGAATTCGCTAGACGGTGACGCGGTCATCTACACAGATGGGTCGGTCTTCCGACATGTGAGAAGCTCATGGGCCTTTACAGCTCGGGCCGGAGCTTTCACTGAAACCACAAGTAGCCTGACCATGGAAGTCATGGTAGTAAGTAAAGCAATAACATGGCTCGAGACACAGACATTCACTAGGGCTTGTTTCCTTAGCGACTCAATGAACATGATCAAGAGGATAGAGGAGGGGTCGATCCGAAGAGAATGGTTGCTGCCTCTGGAGCGGTCTCGACTGGCAAAGGTTAGTTTCATCTTCGTGCCAGGGCATGCGGGAGTACAAGGGAATGAGCGGGCTGACAAGCTCGCAGGTGAGGCTACTGTGGAGGGCGGACGCGCCATGGACCAGGCCGACATTCTGAATGCTCTACGAGAAGTAAGACTTTTGCGAGAACCAAGTGATGACTGTGAATCTACAACAATGGCCAGACTGCGAGAGCAGCAAATTAAAAGAGGGGTGGCCAAACAAGAACACTACGCAGGAAGCCAAAGAAGATTGATAAACCAACACAGAACTGTCGTCGTTAGCCGCTACACGTTGCGGGATTTGCTGAGGAGGGGATCCGAGCACTTATGGACTGAATGGTTCGATGTGCAATGAGGATGATCTGTCGACTAACTAACTAACTAACAAACTAAGTCAGTAAATGACCTTTTTACACTCCTTAAGGCTCATTGGCTATATAGTACACGACCCGTATGTGAATAGTCCAATCGGCACTCGGTGGGGGTTGTTGTTGTCCGTATGACGTCTTTATTTCTCAAGACATTTCCTGGTACCCATTTTATACCGAGTCAACCCGGGAATTCCAGGTTATTTTTAGAATTTCGAATCAGCGGTTTTCCACGTGCACATGTGAAAACACGGTTTGTCGAATCTTGCTGATAATTGTAAGTGTTATGTGTATACAAGTATAGACAGAATCATCTTACTTGGTCTACATTAACATTATGCAATGAGTTATGGTATCAAGGGATTCAAAGCAGGAGGGATCGGCTTCATTGTCCCGGCATCTGTCACATTAGACATGGAATTGCTATTGTGTGTACAGTACCTATCTTGAGATTACTGTTGCTTGAAAAGTGCCTACCTTATGATAACTGTTGTGTGTACAGAACGTAACGTGGGATTACTGTAGTGTGTACAGTACCTAACGATGGGATTACTGTTGTGTGTACAGTACCTAACGATGGGATTACTGTTGTGTGTACAGTACCTACCGATGGGATTACTGTTGTGTGTACAGTACATAACGTGGGATTACTTTTGTGTGTACAGTACCTAACGTGGGATTACTGTTGTGTGTACAGTACCTAACGTGGCCGATAAGAGCATTTCAGCAAAATCTTAAATGCAACTTCCTTCTTCGATTATGAAACCATCAACTGCCTTCCTCAAGTTAACACCAATGAGACACTTGATGACCTGCCTGTCGCTTATCGTCCCTGGAGGAAAGTGGACTCGACAAGCACATCTTTAATATCCTTCTACTATTGGGAGTATTGAATGACTTTTGTCTACACTCCTCCCTTCCGTCTTTCATACACTATATCTCTCTCTTTCTCTCTCTCTCTCTCTCTCTCTCTCTCTCTCTCTCTCTCTCTCTCTCTCTCCTTCATAACATACCCTGACAACAGTTTCCTCCAACAATTAATAACCTGTTTATTGTTGAAAACTATGTCAGTTGTATGTATTGAATGTATATATGTAGTTGTTAGTGTCTGCTAATGTGAGTGCAAGATTTTTGAACATTCGTCCCCGTGTCTTCTCTAGCATAGTCATGTGGCCAAAACATCTGACATCACACATAGAATTGGAACGTTCTCACCCTGGATGCTCCCCTCCGGCTTGAGTCTGGACTTAATCCAATTATTGAAAGCAATTGTCAATGTCTTATCATCAGAAACATAATCCAACAAAGGTAAGTCACTGAAATTCAGATATGTCCTGTTTTGGAAGGTAGTATAGTCCACCACTGAATACACATCACCACTGTCTATAAATGTCTATTTCTATGTTAAATGTTCTCGTGTTCTTCAATGTTTCTTTTAGGTGATTACCTAATTGCAATATATTTTTCCCTATTACTCTGCTTGAATAAAGTTCTTTCACTAAGGTTCACCAAAACCTGTTTCTTGCCATTCGTTATGTCACCCACTCTTATTGACTGTTTAGGTTGAATTTGCTATAGTGACATATTTTCACTGCACCTGTGACTTCACGATCTTTACAGGTCAGGAATATAACTGAAACCTGTGGGATAGTACAATCAGGTGATATGAGTCTGCTTTAAACTTCTTCTTATGTGAGTGTCTTTCTCCGGCCATAATGAGAAGCCTCCGAAGAACACTCAGACATAAGACAGATGAATGCACTACAGTCTAAACTAATCACTAATAGAAAGCAATAGTAAACCCTAAGCACAAACACATATTTCCCTATGATAATATTACTCTAATATTAGTTTTACCTTATATATATAGAATTAATGTAAGTCCCCGAATCGAAATTTATCCGCACATAAGCACTCTATCCCATTGTAAGGGAGGATATTTCTTTTCATTTACAGGACACATACATCCATCTTTCCGTCCAGTTTGGTAGCACACTAAATACAAAACCACTTTTCTACCAATTTATACTCAGTGTCCAATCCTTCGTTGTTTGTTTGATCTACAATCAAATTTGCCGTAAGTCCCCACATCAAACGTCTGTGAATTCACGTATTGTTAATTGCTCGTTCCTTTCTGTTCCTCCGTTGTTTCCCTCGTTTATCGCTCGTCGCACTTCAAAGAGATCTATTCTTTGATCACCGTCTCATGTGCATTTTTAAATCTCATGCGATAGGATACCTAACTACGTCCGGTTTTGTATATGTAAAAAGGTAAACTTTGCTGAATGTAATAGTATATACCAGATAATATTAAAAATAGTATATATTGATGTGTAAAGTAAAAAATGGGACACAGGCTAGGATGTCTACCATCAAAAGTTTCGACGCATGTGTGCGGATCTGATTGTCAGAAGACATTATATTTTCGATATATATCTAATGAAAAATGGGTAATGTTTACTGCTATTCACAGATGGCGATGCAGCTTGTCACGTGTGTAAGGGTACATCTGAGACACGAGGGTAATGGCTAAGACGGGATCATGTGGGGCTCTGCTTCCGGTAACATGTATAAGGATACATCCGGGACACGTGGGTAATGGTTACATCAGGTCAAAGATGGCGTCGCATCCAGTCACATGTGTAATGGTACATCGAGACACGTAGTTAAGAGGGATACCACAGAAAAAGGGTGTCTTGTCGGTTGTCGAACCAGGGGACTTAACCCATGAGGATCACCATGTACGGGAGTGAGTCCACTACATCGTCGACACTGCATCGGAAGGCTAAAATAGTCGCCCTTCTCTCTTTTATACGGCCGTGTCGGCATAGGATCACCGAGTAACACCAAACGAAATCTTGGCATCAATACAAAATAAGACGGTTTCGAATGTAGTATAAACAACTATAACCAAGTCATCACAGTGTCCGACTAAGTCTATTGGATAGGAGAGATATTATAACTGACGTCAGTCTGGTAAGACCTGTCTTTAATTAACAGAAGCGCTCATACAGCGACGGGTGTTTAGCGCATTTAATCAGCTGTACACACGAACACAATAAGCTGTCGCGAGTCAACCTTAGGCGTCGCATATAACACGAAACTTCACGAGCTGTACTGACCAACGAAGTTATCACGACTTAGATCACGCATTTACGCTCCCATTACCTATCTATGTGTCCTTGCAGAAACATATTTCCACGACCATTATATCTTGTTCAAATTAGCTGCTCATTGCACCATATCACATCCAGACAAAAGTGCAGGTGCTGTGTGTCGTGAAAATCACTGTGGATTAACAACCAGATGATACAAATACCAGAGACAGTTTGATTCGCAACTACAGGTTGTTTACTACGGGGAGTCGGTAAGATCAGGCAGTGGAGTCATCTTTGAAGTTCCCCACAAGTCAGGAAATTGTAGGCATGTGGTTGTGACACGCGGGCTTGTTTTGGTTGTCAAAACACTGGGAGACAACTTTTGCATTGATTGAAAAAGGGGAGATAACTTATTCTGAAATGGATAATCTGCCAATGGAACATCTGATGTATTGACATCAAAGGAACGTCACCAAAATAACCCAAGGCTCTTTGACCAAAAAAAAAACATGACTTGTTTACAGTGAGTGTTGAAGAAAAGGTTGACCTGCGCTGACGTGTTTCTGTACCGCTGATAGGAATTCGGAGAGCTCTACAGTGTTAGATTAATTAAAGATTAAATAACATGTGTCTTTATGGCAAATTATAGAAGCCATCCAGGAGTGATGCGGTGTTGTATCAGGTATTAAATATAATATATTTAGGCCTAATTAATATAGGCAGTAGCATTGTTAAAACTAGCTAGGGAAGTGATGATTAGCACTGCTAGTTGAGAATAGAGTAGTGAAGTGATGATTAGCTCTGTTAGTGAGAATAGAGTAGTGAAGTGAGAATTAGCTCTGCTGGTGCGAATAGTGTAGTGGGTTGAGAGATGGGGGAAATGTCCAATGGCGGGATCTTCCAGTGGGGTGCCTACTGGGGTTCTGCACTACATATATTGATCTTTCCTTGTCTTACCCTGATTCAGATTGAGGAGATGAGCCACTCTGATCCTTGACAGAGTTTACTTTACTGATAACTCTCTGACCAAGGCAGTAGACCTACATTCAGCTAGTAGGGATAAGTATCAGGCGGCCTTCACCAGATGTGGTCTCTTTCTCTGACACGTTCCCCTACGTCTATGAGGAAGCTCTACACTGGGTTTGATGGAGGTCAACTCTCATTAAGAAGAACATCAAATGAACATTCACTTTATTTTATAAGATGAATAAATACCCAGAAGAAAGTACAGTCAGCATTGTTTATGCTAGGCCTGGGATCCAGAGGGTCCATACGAAACTGGCTCAGTTGAGCAAGACATTATAAACGATTCATTTACAATAGGGATTCACCCAGATTGGGTGGTACTCGTTTCTTCACCACATACCACTGAACACTAGTGAATAGAAAAGAACATTGAACATGGAGTTCTCGTGGAATAATTTAGTACAGTGAAGAAGTACTTTAGAACCTTTTGTGTGTGACATGAAAATGGATGAGAACAAACTTGAGACCTGTGACATTGAAACCTAGTTTTCACAGTACAGAGATCCGTACTTATCTGAGTTATAGGGACCTTAGTCTTTATAGTGAGTGACAGATCCATGATAAAGGTTATACAATAACTATTTTCGGAGGATCATGTATCTAGTCGACCCAGTGGATCCCGAAGAAAGTCAACGTCTGGAAGAAGAGACGCATCAATGGGTGAGGTGTTCTTATGCTAAGCTATCATGTTGTGGCGTACCCTTGCTATAATGATCATCTGACTTGGCTCCTGATCTGCTACTCTGAATCTACAGACACACTAGAATTCGACATACATTCTACACATTACACACACACACACTTTTCACACACATACTTTTTGCTTTAATAAATTATTTTTGTATTTATTTGTTAAAGCTAGAGTTGTTGAGTATGTTGTGTTGGGGAAGAGGGAGAGGGGACATGATCCAGGGGTGATTGAGAGTAAGAAAGAGGTGTCTGCAAACTGACGGAGTTTTGTGGGCAGAGTCTGGTGGTTTCTCTAGGACAATAATATTGGGGTAATAAAAATGTGGGTGTTGATTCCCCTCACTCCAGGGACGACACTAAAGTAATAAAGGATTACTACAACATTTATTGGGGACTCGTCCGGGATCTTTGGACAGCGGGATCTCTCGCAAACGGGTCATTTGACAGCGGGATCTCTTGTAGACGGGATCTGTTGACAGCGGGATCTCCTGACAACGGGGTCTTTTGACACGGGATTTTTAGTTAAAGGATGGAGATATTGTTAGAGAGAGAATCCAGCTAGAGTGAATGTGGATAGGGGTTAAGACACATATCTTACCTGTTCACACTTCACACGCCTGCATAAGTCTGTGGTCCTGATTCTGCTCATGTCACTGAGTGATTGTGTTGTGTTGTGCTGTGTGTTATTAAATATATAGATTAACTGTAATTGTTCATTACCGATATATTTCTCTTGGAGATAATCTACACTCTATCTGCTGACTTACCTCTCTGAAAAATGGCCACTCCTAAAAAAACTACGGCAGAACTAAGAGCAAAGGGGGAAGAAATGGGTTTGTCGAGTTCTGCACTAATAGATTACGTACAGGATGTGGAGAGGGAGTTTCGTCAAGCAGAAAGGGAAGATCGAAAGGCCGAGTTGGAATTGAGAAGGATTGAGTTAGAACAAGCAGCTAAGAAATTGGAAGCAGAACAAGCTGCTAGGCAATTGGAAGCAGAACAAGCTACTAAGAAATTGGAAGCAGAGCAAGCCATGAGATGGCTGGAAATTGAAGCTGAGCAGGCAGCTAAGAAACATGAAGCTAAGCAGGCAGCTAAGAAACTTGAAGCTAAGCAGGCAGCCAAGAAACTGGAATTTGAAGCTGATCAGGCAGCTAGGAAACTTGAAGTTGAGGAAGCTGCTAGGAAACGGGAAGCGGAGCAGAGGCTCAGAAAAGGGAGCACGAGTACCGGATGAGGGAACTCGAGTTGAAGAGGCAATCTAATGGGGAAACTGAGGGAGCAGTTGGAGGTTCCTCCATCTCAGGCTCAACCCCACCAGGTGGACATAGTTACCATGCTATGAAGTTCCCTCTAGCAATCTACGAGGAGGACAAGGAGAAGATTGACCAGTACCTTCAACGCTTCGAGGCCATGTCTGTTGCTTTGGGTCTGTATCTTGACAAATGGTGTCTTAAGCTATCCCATGCATTATGCGGGACCGGTTACGAGGTTTATTCCCGCCTGCCACCAGGACATGAGAAATATTATGACGAATTGAAGACGGCTCTGCTGAAACGATTCGAGGTTACGTCACATACCTACCGGAAAAAATTTCGAGCAGCGAAACGAGAACCGGGGGAGTTGTTTGCCGCCTACAGTTCCTATCTCCATAAGTGGATGGATTTGGCTGGGTTCGCACGTGACTATGAGAGTCTGGAAGAGCTCATGGTGGTCGACCAGCTGAAGAAGCAAATGTCGAAACCTCTCAGGACATTCCTGGGAGATCAAGGAGCGGAACGTATTGACCTCGTGACAAAATTAGCAGAACGGTTCGTCGAGGTACATGGGGAGGCCGGGGAAAACCTTTCCACCAACACTAAAAGTCAGGAGAAACATGACAGGAAGAGAACCAAAAATTCAGGAACCAAAAAGGGGGAACCTTAAGTAAAAACTTCAGAGGATAGTTTGGAGAAGACGAAGGAGGGAAGCAAGAGCACTTCGAGCTCTACACCAAAACGACCGTGGTCGGAGAAGTGGTGTTCAATTTGTAAGTCACACTCTCACAATACAAGGGACTGCAAATCGAAGACTAAGAGCCCTCACTTCGCAGCATGTCAAGTGACGTCCAAGGAGGTTGTCACGGAAAATGTCAAGGTTAACAAGGAAGTGTAACAGAGCATCGTCTCTGTTAATAGTTTAGGAGGGGGTAGACGTGCAAGAACTAGGCACGGTTGAGCATCGTAGGAAAACGTAGGGAAGGACGCTCAAGCCGTGACGTAGTGTTTAGGGTAGTTAGTTACCGCTTGGACCTGAACATGTCAACATCAATTGTATTCTGAACTCATCATATAAGTCATTTTATACTTGTAAACTTATTTCCGTAAATAAAACCTTTTGGAAATACCATCGGGACTCAACTTTACTATGTCGTTCAAACTGTTTACTCTATAACAGAAGCTCGTCACTAGGAGAGCTCACTCAAGTCCGGCACTAGAAAATTTAGGACAGGGAAATGGTGCAAACACTGCAAGTCAAACACGCACAATGCTATTGACTGCAGGGGAAAGTCAGGAGACTCTAAATTCGCCGTGTGCCCGGGAAACCTAAGGTAGAGCCCACCGAACAGGTCGAGGCCGAGGAAGAGACTCCAGACCAGGAAAAGCCACCTGTAGTGGAATTGGTAGAGGTTAACGGTCGTCAAGTGGAGTGTATGTATGACATAGGACTGGGCGGGGAGGCCGTGATTTCTGCGGATCTGGTACATCCAGAACAATTCACAGGTGAAACCATGGAGATCCAGCCTGCACAAAAGAGTGCTGCGGCCATGAAGTTGCCCATTGCTAACGTGGAGATTCGGTCAAGGTATGTCACCGGCACAATGAAGGCCGCTGTATTGACCGATCCCATTTTCCCCGTAATCCTCGGTTGCCGGTATGTCTTTCTGGGAATGCCCCGGGAGCCAATCCATATGGGAGCAATACAGACTCGCTCTCAGACGAGAACGGATGAGGCAGAAGCAATTGTCACTAACCCACTGCCGGGGGAGCTACTAACTGCCCAGAGTGAGGATGCTATTTTACGTCCTTGCTACAAAAAGCTGTAGAGAAGTGCTGATCCACCCAAACGGGGGCAGTACTACATGAAGAATAGGATACTCTACAGAAGAGCCGAAATGGGAGACAACATTTACGGTCAGTTGGTGGTCCCGAAAGCTCATCAATCTGAGATTTTTCATATGGGGCATACCATCTCATTTAGTGGGCACATGGGTATTGCCGCCACCATGCAGCGAATTTCCTGCCATTACTATTGGCCGGGAATGACAGATGATGTGCGTCGGTATGTGAAGTCATGCCCTGAGTGTCAGAGGGTGACACTGAAAGACTGGACAGCACCGGTGGTCTTGGGTGAGATGCCCATCATGAACTCGCCTTTCGAGAGGGTAGCCATCGATATCGTGGGTCCACTTCCTAGGACTAGGAAGAGGAACACGTATATACTCACAATGGTGGATTGCTGTACAATGTGGGGTGAAGCCATACCGTTGACCATGATTGACTCGAAACGAGTGGCGGACGCACTGATGGAGGCCTTTACCAGATTAGGCTTTCATGATCAAATTCTAACGGACAATGGGTCCCAGTTTTGTGAAAAACTCACGGAGGAGGTATTTAGGGTGTTCCACTCTAACCACATACATACCAGCCCTTACCACCCTCAAGCCAATGGACAAGTAGAGCGTTTTAACGGCACGTTGATGGCAATGTTCCGGAAACTGGCCCAAAAAAAACCTGATAGGTGGGATGAATATATCCCATGAGCACTCTTTGCCTATCGGGAAGTTCCTCATGGCTCAACAGGACTACCACCCGCTACTTTGCTGTTTGCTCGTCCAATCAAAGGACCGTTGGAAGCCACGTTGAGGAGTTGGACTGAAGAGGGGACGTCAGGAGAAGCGATCTCTTCCTATAAATACGTGGAGGAACTGAAAGAAAAACTCCACAATGGATGGACTCTGGCAAATCAAACCTTGGAAAAGGCCAGAAAAAGACATGCGGCTTACTACAACCGTAGGTCTAAAGACGGATCTCTAGAGGTGGGAGACAAAGTTCTATTGCTTATCCCAACGGGAAACAACAAACTGGAGATAGGATGGCAAGGACCATTTCCCGTGGAAAGGGTGATATCCAGAACCAACTATCAGATCCGGATCCGGGGAAAGTCGAAGATTTTCCATATCAATCTCTTGCGGAAATACGAGGAAAGACCCGGAGACAAAGCAGCTCACCTCATGGCAATGGTAGTTGCAGTGGAGACTGAAGTGGGAACCAACAAGGGTAGGGAATATCCCTTGGTACACCAGGAAACCTATAGGGATGTGCAAGTGAACCCTGATCTGACTTCCCAGGAGAGGGAAAAGATAACCCAGGTTCTCGAGTCTCATAAGGAGATACTGACTGATAAACATGGACAAACGAGGTTGGTGGAGTTCGAGATGACTTTGACCACTCAAGAACCTGTTCGAAAAAAGGTTTACCCAGTGCCATTCTCGAAAGAAAAGGCCCTGGAGGAGGAAATACAGAAAACTGCTGGAGGATGACGTGATTGCGCCATCCACATCCCCATACAATGCGGGGGTAGTTTTGTTACGCAAACCAAGTGGAGAACACCGGTTGTGTATAGACTACCGACTGCTGAATAGTCATACACAATTTCAGGTGGAACCTTTGCCGAATCCAACTCAGTTATTCGCTAGGCTCCACAAGGCTCGGTACTTTTCAAATGTGGATCTGAGTCGGGGGTACTATCAGATACCTGTCAAACCGGAGATTCGACCACTGCTGGCCTTCAGTACACCCAGTGGACATTACGAATTCAATGTCATGCCCTTTGGACTCAGCAAAGCCCCTAGTGTGTTTACGCGCATGATGAGGAATTTACTAGATCCCTTACAGGATCCGTTCATTGTATCATTCATGGATGATATTCTGATTTCCAGTGACAGCTAGAATGACCATTTGCAATCCTTGGAGAGAGTTTTTAATAGACTCAAGGAAGCAGGGCTTACCGCTCGTCCAACCAAGTGCATTATTGGCTACCAGACTCTGGAATTTCTGGGTCACACCATTACTCCAGGACAAATTGTCCCAGAGCCGAAGAACCTATAAAAAAAAATCAGAAATGCACAAAGGCCAAAATCGAAGAGGATGTGAGATCCTTTCTCTCGTTATGTGGGTTTTACCAAAAATTTATCCCACATTTTACTGAAATGGGAGCTCCATTGACGGAAACCTTAAAAAGGGATTCCCGGACCAAATCGTTTGGACACCAGAATGCGAGACTGCCTATAGTCAGTTGAAGGAGGCCTTGGTCAGCAAACTTGCGTTACAGCTCCCTAACCTTTCCAAACCATTTGCGTTGAGAACGGATGCAAGTGGGATTTGGATTGGGGCAGCTTTGGTACAGGAAGGAAAAGACGATGCTTCGGTTTTGAAACCTGTGGCATACGCAAGCAAGAAACTTCTCCAGACTGAGAGGAATTATTCGACCGTCGAGAGAGAATGCTTGTCTCTCGTATGGGCCGTGCAAAAATTCCAGCCCTATTTGTATGGAGTTCAGTTTCGGGTCCAGTCGGATCATCAGCCCCTGATGTTCCTGGCTACTTCTCAGAAGCTCAACGCCCGTTTGATGCAGTGGTCGTTGTTACTTCAACCTTACAATTTCACAGTGGAGTATATTCCTGGGAAGGAAAATGTTGGAGCGAATTTTCTCTCAAGACACCCAGCTCCTGAAGAAGAGGAATGAATCATCTGAATTGAACTTACAGTGGAACAGAATGAGATGGACTACTCTCTTAAGAGAGGGCCTATGTCGTGAAAATCACTGTGGATTAACAAACCAGATGATAAAAATACCAGAGACAGTTTGATTCGCAACTACAGGTTGTTTACTACGGGGAGTCGGTAAGATCAGGCAGTGGAGTCATCTTTGAAGTTCCCCACAAGTCAGGAAATTGTAGGCATGTGGTTGTGACACGCGGGCTTGTTTTGGTTGTCAAAACAGGGGAGACAACTTTTGCATTGGTTGAAAAAGGGGCGAGAACTTATTCTGAAATGGATAATCTGCCCCTGGAACATCTGATGTATTGACATCAAAGGAACGTCACCAAAATAACCCAAGGGTCTTTGACAAAAAAAAAACATGACTTGTTTACAGTGAGTGTTGAAGAAAAGGTTGACCTGCGCTGACGTGTTTCTGTACCGCTGATAGGAATTCGGAGAGCTCTACAGTGTTAGATTAATTAAAGATTAAATAACATGTGTCTTTATGGCAAATTGTAGAGGCCATCCAGGAGTGATGCGGTGTTGCATAAGGTATTAAATATAATATATTTAGGCCTAATTAATATAGGCAGTAGCATTGTTAAAACTAGCTAGGGAAGTGATGATTAGCTCTGCTAGTTGAGAATAGAGTAGTGAAGTGATGATTAGCTCTGCTAGTTGAGAATAGAGTAGTGAAGTGATGATTAGCTCTGTTAGTGAGAATAGAGTAGTGAAGTGAGAATTAGCTCTGCTGGTGAGAATAGTGTAGTGGGTTGGGAGATGGGGGAAATGTCCAATAGTGGGATCTTCCAGTGGGGTGCCTACTGGGGTTCTGCACTATATCTATTGGTCTTTCCTTGTCTTACCCTGATTCAGATTGAGGAGATGAGCCACTCTGATCCTTGACAGAGTTTAGTTCACTGATAACTCTCTGAACAAGGCAGTAGGCCTACATTCAGCTAGTAGGGATAAGTATCAGGCGGCCTTCACCAGATGTGGTCTCTTTCTCTGACAGGTTCCCCTACGTCTATGAGGAAGCTCTACACTGGGTTTGATGGAGGTCAACTCTCATTAAGAAGAACATCAAATGAACATTCACTTTATTTTATAAGATGAATAAATACCCAGAAGAAAGTACAGTCAGCACTGTTTATGCTAGGCCTAGGATCCAGAGGGTCCATACGAAACTGGCTCAGTTGAGCAAAACATTATAAACGATTCATTTACAATAGGGATTCACCCAGGTTGGGTGATACTCGTTTCTTCACCACATACCACTGAACACTAGTGAATAGAAAAGAACATTGAACATGGAGTTCTCGTGGAATAATTTAGTACAGTGAAGAAGTACTTTAGAACCGTTTGTGTGTGACAATATATGAAAATGGATTAGAACAAATGTGAGACCTGTGACATTGAAACCTAGTTTTCACAGTACAGAGATCCGTACTTATCTGAGTTATAGGGACCTTAGTCTTTATAGTGAGTGACAGATCCATGATAAAGGTTATACAATAACTATTTTCGGAGGATCATGCATCTAGTCGACCCAGTGGATCCCGGAGAAAGTCAACGTCTGGAAGAAGAGACGCATCAATGGGTGAGGTGTTCTTATGCTAAGCTATCATGCTGTGGCGTACCCTTGCTATGATAATCATCTGACTTGGCTCCTGATCTGCTGCTCTGAATCTACAGACACACTAGAATTCCACATACATTCTACACATTACACACACACACACACACACACACACACACACACACACACACACACACACACACACACACACACACACACTTCTCACACACATACTCTTTCCTTTAATAAATTATTTTGTATTCAATTGTTAAAGCAAGAGTTGTTGAGTATGTTGTGTTGGGGAAGAGTGAGAGGGGACATGATCCAGGGGTGAGTGAGAGTAAGAAAGAGGTGTCTGCAGACTGACGGAGTTTTGTGGACGGAGTCTGGTGGGTTCTCTAGGACAATAATATTGGGGTAATAAAAATGTGGGTGTTGATTCCCCTCACTCCAGGGACGACACTAACGTAATAAAGGATTACTACGACACTGTGTAGCACTTCATCATTCAAATGAGAAAATACGTTAGCCAAATGGGAAAAATATCGGTCAAACTCATAAATACCTCCACCAAACTTATGAAAAGTAGGAAACGTTGTTAACCAAATGTGAAAAACATATCCGACAAAAAGGGAAATGTTCCAAATAAACTTATAAATAGGTCGGTCATACATATAAAATGTAGGAAAATGTGTTAACCAGATGGGAAGAAATGTCGGCCAAATACAGAAATGTCTCGTCCAAAGTTATGAAAAGTAGGAAACTTTGTTAACCAAAGGTGAAAAAATATAGGTCATGCAAAAAATATTTCAACCAAACTTATAAAAATAGGAAAAATTGTTAGCCAAAGGTGAAAACTATTCTATAATTGCCAACGCGGTACTCCGGAACCATCCCCATCCAATGTCGTGCGATCATCGTCACCGATAACAACCTTCACCTTAAGTCAATCCACATTAATCTATGGATCCTAAACACCTTATTAAAAACAAGATGGTTATAATATACTTACGGTCATGTCTTCAATATCTGACCTGTCCTCAATACGAAGAAAAATACGCTGGGTGTGAGAAGACTGTATATGTATGTCTTTGTTATTCTGGCTTCACAGACTGTAGCTCACAGTGACTACAACGCAAGTTACACTGCGCCCTCTACGCAACTTTTTCATCATGTTGACAAGTCATGAGGCGAGAATGGCACCAGAGATACCAAATTCTATAGGTGCTACCGGGGCTATAGACGATATTGGGTACATCTCCAGAAACTGTCCCTCTTCTACAACTATCTGCGTGGATAGTACTCTAAACAGATCCAGACCAGAATACAGATACTCGCACGAGTGGGGGTGAATCAGAGCCATCATGCAAAGATATCCGAGTACTGTTGCTTCTTCTTGTGAGCTCGACGAGGTGCGGGGTTCAGTTTTATACGTTTACTGGGGGCATCAGGTGGCGCTGGACGTCTCGTTCTTCTAATACCACTATCCGATTGGCTAACGTGGTTGACCGCTCCTTACAGTAGACGCTGACAGGCTTGCTTGACATGCTCTTTAAAGGATTCCCCAACGTTCCTACCAGCTAAAGCGTCTTTGGCCACTCGCAGACCAGTGTCGACACCTTCTCTGAGTAAGGCTTTATCACTGGTCTTTAGTCAGGTTAGAATCGTGCGACCGAGTCCACTGAAGAAACTGCCGATACCACGACCTCTCTGACTCCGACCACCCAAAAACACTAGCATACCATGTTGCAACCCTTTTAAAATAAAGTTAAAAGTTGATTTGTCCAGTTTGGTTACAGTAAAAGTCTTCGTACAGCCTGGGATTTCGATGCAACGCCACGTATTTCACCATTATTCTAGGTCTGATCGTTTCCCAGCTAGAAAATGTAACGTCAGCACTGACTTTCCGGTAGTGAATGAGATCTTTGTGCCCGTATCTGTGTTTAAAAGTATTGTTACTATGTTGATGGAGCAACGACTCAACGGCACGTAGTGAGGTTTGTCGTAGGCGTGAAACACTTAGGTCCAGAGCTGATTCATGATAGGGGCAGTCCTTAGTAGTGGGACCATGGCATCTACGACTGGTCTCGCCGCTATGAGATCGCAGTAGACGTAGACATTTGCAGCTCATTATTCAGGTTTTTCGCCACTTGACCTTCACTTATTGGGATGTCATATGATGTATAGTCATGTTTCATTTGTATGTATTATTTGTCTTTAGGCAAGAGTGTGTTTGACTCCCCCCCCCCCCCTTCTTTTATGGTATCTGTGACAGATCGTCTGTGTCAACAACATAACTTCTACAAAAAGTTATAATTAAAGTTTATGATGTCGTTGATTTTAAAAACCAACAAGTGATGGTAGTTTGAGTGATGTATCAAGAGAAATTGATATGACAAAGTCACTATGTGGCACTTTTTTGCCCATTCAGGTCTGGTAGATGAGCAGGCGGACATAAGTTGTCTCGGACATAATTTCTTAGCTGACTGTTTAAGTGATACTTATAATCTGTCCTTTTGTCTGGGTGTGAAACGTGGCCATGAGCAGACAAGTTATAAACATTGGAAATGGGTTTCTGGGAAAAGATGAAACGGCCTCTATGTACAGCCAGAAAAAAAATAATTAAAGTGTAAATACACTTGGTGGACAAACGGATATAGAAAGGAGAAAGAGGTAAAATACACAAGTACACACATTGAAACAGAGAGACAATACTAAAACAACAACAACAACAACAACAATAATGATCCGCAAACGAGTCAAGACCACGAATAATGTCAAGAAAAAGTCACATATTTTCATATTTTTCAAAATGAATATATGGATAGGTTTACAGTCTCTTCTTTCTTGGGTCCCCTGGTGATATACAGTTGTCTGAGTAATCCTGGACTGCCTGTCTCCGGGCTGTCACACATCTGACCATACATTGGTTGACTATCAAACAGCGATGGTGTTGTCGAGGTCATCACACAACCCTATACCTTGCTTGTTTAGCCTCCAGAATGAAGACACACCTGAGAGTTGGGGTGAACCATCATGCAAAGATTTCCTAATATTTCTTTTTTATGAGTCCGACTAGGTCCAGGTGTATGTAACGTACCAAAATCACCCGGTGGCGGTGGTCGTCACTTTCTTCCTATACCACTACCTTATTGAGTAGAATGATCGACAGCTCTTTGCAGTACGCCCTAAGGGCTGTCAAACTGGCCATATCCGGTTCCTTTGCTACTATGTGAGCAGTAGTGTGTTTCTGTGCTTTAGAGGTATGGGTGTCTAAGGATGTCGTCCTTTCTCGTGATGCTACTGTGGGTGTGTGGTGGTGTGTTCGTAAGTGATGTTGTAGGTTATCCTTCCTATTAAATAGATTGTCACCTAACTGACAGGCATATATTTCATCATTATGGCTGTGAATGGCCCCGCTGTAGCGGGTAAGCTTATACTTATCACTGAAGGTTTAGTCACAAGTAGCACACTGGTGGTGGTAGTCTGCTACTTGAGTAAACATTAAACTATGAGGATGCCAAAAATATACATGTGCCTCTGTCCTCTAGTGTGGTGATGTCGTCGCCGTTGATGTAGAAACAATTTTGGGAATTGATTCTGGTGTAGCTGTATCCATAAGTGCCTGATGCTGTATTCTTATGTGCCTTTGTAGATTGTCTTTTCTGTTGAAAAGTTGTTCACAGATATGACATAAGTGTACTTGATCCTTATGGTTGTGAATGGTCTAAATGTGACGAGTGAACTTATAATTATAACAAAAGGATTTGTCGCACACTGAACACATGAACGCAGATTTGGTAGTACTGGTAATATTGATAGACAAAAACGTGCTGCTAATATTGCTTGTATATGAATAATTCACACAACTGTGTTGTACTGTCAAGTTTTACAAAGCATTGACGAAAGTTCCACACATTCGCTATTTTACAAGCGCAAAAAAGTGCTGATATATACACAAGCAATGCGAGGACTGAATCTCTATAAGCACTAGTCTCAATACAAAACAATATATGTTTCACTGTTTATCAAAAATCAGATGCCGACATCACCGGCCTGTCACTACACAAACAACGAAAAGCGAGCACTGTTTGTCACACCAGCCTGTTTCACAAATAACTCTGTAGCGAAGGTTGTCAGTTAGCACGTGAACAATGGTGACATATTTGCTGTATCACGAACGGCTGGCACAGATTTCACAAGAGACGCCGTCTATTTTATACACTATCTGCATTGTGCACACGACACTACAGTGGTGACGTGGTGTTTTGTAGACAATGCCATGCTTGTTTTCTCACACAGCCGCCCGCCCGCTCCTGTGCGACCGAGACTGGTAATTAGATTTCCAGAATTGGAGTGGAGCTCTATTAGTATAGATTCCACACCGAGATACAGTACCGTCTTGGTAGTGATTCAAGTGGTAAATGGGTGGTTTCCTCATTAATTTCCCCCGGCAGAGATTTCACTTGGAGATTTGGACCAGGCAGTTCGCTGCGAGATTGTAGTTGGAGATTCTGTGGCCACATGTTTGTTTATGTGTTTGTTCGTCTGTCTGGAAGTTAGTAGTTGTAAAATGTGTGTTTGTCTGCACGTTCGTCTGTACGTTCGTGTGTTTGTTTATGCGTTTGCGTGTCTGTGAGTTTGCGTGTCTGTTTGTTCGTCTTTGTGTTTGTCTGTACGTTCGTGTGTTTGTTTATGTGTTTGCATGTCCGTATATGATCTTTGTTCTTGTCTGTACGTGTGTGTGTGGTTGTGTGTTTGTTTATGCGTTTGCGTTTCCGTGTGTGTGAGTTCGTGTGTTTGTTTATGCGTTTGCGTGTCTGTGTGTTTGCGTATCTGTTTGTGTATGGGTTTGTGTGTCTGTTCGTCTCTGTGTGTGCGAGTTCGTGTGTTTGTTTATGCGTTTGTTTATGCGTTTGCGTGTCTGTGTGTTTGCATGTCTGTTTGTTTATACGTTTGTGTGTATGTGTATGGATCTTTGTTCTTGTCTGTACGTGTGTGTGTGTGTGTGTGTGTGTGTGTGTGTATTTGTCACTGTTCATGTCTGTATGTGTGTATCAACCATACCAACTACAATCAATAATACCAGCCATCTTTAATTTGTTAAGGTTTTCATTTGTACCCCGTATGATGATAGTGAATAAGCCAATACGACACTCTACAGACCAATAATAACCACTACCCACCCCTTCACAACTAATTTCACTAACCCATATCCACTACATTCAATATTACGGACCATCTTTACTTTTAAGGTTTTCGTTTGTAGCCTATATGATGGTAGTGAATAAGCCACAACGACCTCTACAGACCACTAATAACCGCCACCCACTCCTTATCAACTAGTTTCACTAACCCATATCCACTACATTCTATAATACCGGCCATCTTTACTTTTTAAGGTTTTCATTTGTAACCCATATGATGATAGTGAATAAGCCACAACGATCTCTACAGTCCACTAATAACCACTACCCTCTCCCGCGTACCACACCTCATGCGCGGTCTTTTTATTTATTTTCATTTTTAGTTTTATTTATGTTTAATTTTTTTAATTTGTATAATTTAAAAATTTAAAAAATCCCAAAATTGTTTTTCACCCACCAAAATTTCCCAATCTCCCACCCAAAAAAAATAAATACATTTCCCCGGTTCGAACCACCTACCCGGAGGGTTACCCACAGCCCTCTTCCCAGAAAAATGATATACCTCGCCCATACATTACTTTGTTTTTTTGTTTGTTTGTTTTGTTTTGCATATTCTTTACAGGACATCGCTGTCAACATCAGTATCTTTCAACTGATTGTTGATTTCTTGGCAAGATTACGCTCAGTAGTTTGCTATTGCTTTCATAGCGGCCGGCTCAATACCCCGTAATTTACCGACGCGATTCGAACCACTGCTGATTCTCATAATCGTCACGTTACCTACGAGAGTATACGAGATTACGGAGAAAAGTTGCTAACCTCTTGGCCAGGAAGCCGGCCTTACATTACTACTGGTCTCTTAATAAAATGTGATTTCTGTTAAAAATTATATAGAATATAATTTGCATACATTACTATTGGTCTGTAAATTATATTCTTTATAATTTTTAACAGAAATCACATTTTATTGGTATTACATATTTACAAGCTTGCCTGCACACACACACTCATTTTCTCACTGCAGCTGAAATATACAATGGTTGGTTCAGATTCCATCTGGTAAAAGAGTACTATTGCCATGAGGATTCTTGTTCTAATTTTGAAAAAGGCATATTCAGGCAGACGATATGACTATTCAAGCGCATACCAGGGGACTGGTCTTGTGTGTACAGTACCGAACATGGGATTCTGTTGTGTGTACAGTACCTAATGTGGCATTACTGTTGTGTGTACATTATCTAAAATGGGATTACTGTTGTGTTTATAGTACCAAATATGGGATTATTGTTGTGTGTACAGTACCAAACTTGGGATTATTATTGTGTGTACAGTACCTAACATGGGATTACTATTGTGGGTACAGTATCTAACGTGGGATTACTATTGTGTGTACAGTAACTATAAATTGGAGTATTGTTGTGTGTACAGTACCTAACATGGATTACTGTTGTCTGTATAGTACCTAACATTGGATTACTGTTGTGTGTGTGTGTGTGTGTGTGTGTGTGTGTGTGTGTGCAGTGCCTAATTTGAGATTAAGTTATGTATACAGTAGCTCCAAACTACTGAGCGTAATCTTTTCAAGAAATCAACAATCAACTGAAAGATGCTGATGTTGACAGCGATGTCCTGTAAAGCATATGCGAACAACACCCCCCCCCCCCCCCCCCCCAAAAAAAAAAAAAAACAGTCGCTGCAATGTTATTTCTGTTGTTTTTATGCAATACGTATCTTGATGGGTGTGTCTTATCACCTATGCTTTTTGGAATAGCTATCGACTGGGTCATGCGCAAATGCACAAACAACACAAATATGGGTATCTATTGGGTTGACAAAATTCTAGAAGACCTGGACTTTGCCGACGACATAGTGCTTTTGAGTTCAACACACCCGGATGCCCAAGAGAAAATAAACCACCTCCATAATGTTTCAGGACAAATTGGTCTCCAAATTAACACCACAAAAACAAAGACTATTGATCTTACCACCAGTTAAGATGACACCAAATTGAACAGCTACGTTCTTGAAAAAGTCAACAGCTTTACATACCTAGGAAGCAAAATGACATCTACAGGGGACTCAACACCAGAAATATCATCTAGAATCGCACTGGCATCTAGTGCCTTCAATAAGCTGTCAAACATCTGGAAGTCAAAGACACTCAGCAAACACACAAAACATAAAATCTTCAACTCTTGTGTGATTCCAGTGTTAACGTATGGTTGTGAAAGTTGGAAATCAACGGTAGCTTTAGATAAAAAATTAGACAATTTTGAGAACAAATGTCTTAGAAGACTTCTAAACATCCACTGGACAGACTTCAGAACCAATTCGCAAATAAGACAAGAGACTAAGCAAGATACAGTATCCAATTTCATAAGAAGACGCCGTTGGAACTACATCGGCCATGTACTCAGAATGGACAAGTCAAGACTCCCCCACCAAGCCCTCATATGGTCACCAGTAGGGAAAAGAAAACGGGGAAGACCAAGAGAGACCCTGCGTAGAACCATCATTAGAGAAGGCTCATTCAATGGCCAAGTAAATATCCAAGATCTACAACAGGTAGCAGCGAACCGCCAAGCATGGAGAGACAGGACTTCTGCCCTATGCGCCGCCTTAGGCTCAAGAGGAAAGACTAACTAACTAACTATCTTGATATTACGTAGTGTGCACAGTACCTATCAAAGCATGACTGTTGTGTGTTCTTATTAAAAGTATACCTTATAAATAGATTAACAGACAGAAGGTGAATATAGAAATATGAACAAGAGAGGTATATTTTTCCTGAACGGTCCAAAACAATTTGACATGTTGACTTTTATTTCAATCGGCGAAGGACAGTTATATTTAGATAAACAGGCGCCATATGTCACAGCATGTCGGCTCAACAGAACGTGGTATAGTTCCTAAAAATAGACATTGACAGGTTGGCTAGCAACACAAAACCAGAACACCGCAGTTCTTGGAACAGGAAGGACTCAGTGCTATCTTTATTACTTCCTGTACACGTATCAAGTTACCCAGTCAAAACAATATATTAGCTGAGTAACTACCTGTAGCCGTCTCCCTGGTCTAGGTGTTACACGACTTTCTCCGTAATCCCGTATACTCTCTTAAGTAACGTAACCTGTGCGAGAATCGATAGCGGTTCTCGCCGTGTTGGTAACTTACTGCGTATGTGAGCTGGTCGCTCAGAAAGCAATGGCAAACTACTGAGCGTAATCTTGCCTAGTACATCAACAGCAGCTGAAAAATGCTGATGACACTGATGTTGACTGCAACGTCCTGTAAGGGATATGAAAAAAAAACACCTGTAGTCGGACTCCGTGGCGATGGCGTTGCGGACGCGATTCGTAATGCTGCTTACCCGCGTTCGAAACACAGCGGCAGCAGACCATGTAGCGTTGGTTTTAACGTGGCAAACTACTGAAAGTAACAACTTACCAAGACTAGGGCTGTGGAAGTTAACGATTAATTAATTAATCGATTAATCGTTAATGTTTTTAACGATTAATTTTTTTTTAACGGTTAATCGAAAACTTTTCTCCCATCACTTATACAAATGAACCAGATGTCGAAAAATTGTCGGACTTTTAAACATAGTGCTGCAAACACAACCGAGTTGCAAAATTGTACTGAGTCACCCTTGTGTAAGCTGCAGCAAGATGTACCAACAAGATGAGACAGTATGTTTATTACGCTACAGTCTTCTACAGGTCCGAGAAGCATTAACTGTCTACATGCCAGATGAAAAGAAGCAATACAAAGGTACAAAACTGTCAGGTTCAGATTGGGAGAAGATTTCGAAATATGTCAAAGTTTTTTACTTATTCTATCAGACCACGGTCCTGCTTGGCGGTCAAGATTTTGTTTCATGTAGCTGTGTATTGCCACTGCTATCATCGTTGACAAAGCATATGACTGTACACGATGATGATCCGAGCTACATACTAAATTTAAGGCAGCATGTATTAATGACTTCAGTGAACGTGTAGCTAATATGAAAAGTATTTAAATACTACAGATTGTAACAGCACTTGATCCACGCCACAAATACCTGAAGTGTTTGTCAAAAGATGCAAAAGAACAAACTTGGTCACGTATTGAACAACAAATAGCAGTTAATGTTCAAGATGAGCAGATGGAGACTGCTGCAACGAATGATACTGACATTAACAATTAAACTATATGTGAGCCGAATGAAGAGAGTATTAAGCTAATTGAGTCTGAAATGGATAAGAAAATTACTGAATCGGTTGACCCTTTACAACGGTAGAAACTTAATGAACATCGATATCCAAAATTGGCATTCCTTGCCAAACCATTTTGTGCATATCGGCTACCTCAGTTCCATGTGATCGATTGTTCAGCTCTGCTGGTTATATTGTTAATAAGCCGCACTCGTCACTTGAAGGAAATACTGTCAACATACTCGTCTGTTTGCATAGTTGGTTATTAGATGACATATGAACAAGACAATTTAGTGTTATTTCGATTTTTGACAAATACGACTATAATGTAAGTTATATGACTATAATTGCTTTGCCTTAATCGAAATTAACGATTAAGTAATCGTTAATTTTAAAACGTTAACTATTAAATTTGAATTAATCGGTCGAAGCCCTAGCCAAGACATAAACAAAGGCAGTAAAATGCTGGCGTTGACTGCAACGTCCTGTGACGTATTTGCAACTTTAAAAGAAAATAATATATGTAAGGTTAACAACGGTAGCGCAGTGGCTCGCTTGCCTCGCGACCCTGTGGTCATGTTTTCGAATCACCCTTGAATTGGAGAATTTAAAAAAAAAAGAATTAATTGAACTGAGCTTCCAGGTCGACGCAGCATAACCTGGACACCAGGGAGTTCTCTGGGAAGTGAAGCGACCAGCGTGAGGCTGACCACATCACCTGTCGATTGCAGATTGATCTACAATATAGGGCTAGCACCATATTTTTTGTGTGCTCTCGCTCGCTTTGAACTCAAGCGTAGTCCATAAACACTATTTTTATAGTAGTGATGGACTGAATTTTGCGTGTGGGTTAGATTTCCCTATTAACAGTGTCCCTCGCCATCAAGCGAACCCACTCCGACTTCAGAGGTACTTGTAAATTACGCCCCCAAGTCAAGGGCGACAGGTCAACATTTTAGTCCAGCTGTCCGGTGTAGGGGATGAACCGCTAACCTCGGCATCAGAACACGCGATGTTTAAGAACACCATTCTTATCCATTTGGCCATGCGGACCTGCGCTAGCACCATATAATCAATAGTCCTTATGGTGTGATATTGGGCTCTTTACCGACTGACTGACTGACTGACTGACTGACTGACTGACTGACTGACTGACTGACCGCGTCGTTAGGGCTTCATTCCCCACACCGGTCAGTGGGACTTAAATGCTGACTTCTTGGGGACGTACATTACAAATACCTCTGAAGCCTGAGTGGGTACTCCTGATTGCGGTGGGGAAGGGATAGGGGTAGAGGAGGGGGTTGTTTGGTCCACTGGTAATAGGGAAAGCTAAACCCTCACTCGAAATTAATTCAGTGCGCTCACTAGTGGTAGAAATACTACTGGTAGTTGCACTCGTGTGGTCTACGCTCAAATTCAAAACGAACAAACGCATAAAGAAAATAAAACATATTTAGTTACTTACTTAATTACTTATTTACTACCTACAAGCGTGTTCTTATTAAATTAATGTTGTGAGTTTCCTTTTTGAATGTGAATGTTTTGCTTGTTGTTCCACATTCAATTCTTTTGCTTTGTAATTGTAAAGAATTCATTGATACACTTTCAGTCGCATGGGCCATATGGTGCTACACCCATACTTGTATAGGCCACTCGGCACTCTTTCACTTCCTGGTACCCAGTTTATGTTAATAGTTGATTTACATACTCTAAATATTGTATTTTGCTTAGCTTTTATCATCATCATTTCATCAGCATGATCATCCTTATCATCATCATCATCATCATCATCATCATCATCATCATCATCATCATCATCATCATCATCATCATCATCATCATCAGCATAATCACCATCATCATCATCATCATCATCATCATCATCATCATCATCATCAACATCATCGTCATCATCATCATCATAATCATAATCATCATCATCATCATCATCATCATCATCGTCGTCGTCATCATCATCATCATCATCATCATCATCATCATCATCATCATCATCATCATCATCATCATCATCATCATTATCTTCCACTTTTGACGTCGAGCGTCGTCGGAATGTATAATTGGCGTGCAGCTTTTATAATTTTTGAAATTTCTGCCAGGCACTTGCAGCCCGCTTACAGCTGCTTTAAAAGAGTTACATATTCTTGCAATGATAGTTTGAATTTCAGAGGATTACCGCGCTCACGCTTTAACAATCTGTGTCCTTGAGGTAGTGGGTTCATTTCACAAACCGTTCATTCGGACTTAAACATTGACTGCTCCTTCAGGTAGCAATGGTTAAATAATGGTAAAGCAAATGATAAAGCAATTGTTAACTTGTTTTAACACAAATGGCAAAGAAATGGTTGAAGAAAAACCGAGTGAGAAGTATAGAAATAAATGAACGGTCCTGACCACAAAGCGTCCGCGTCGTGTATTCGCAGCTGCGAGCGCTATCAAGCAAATCATCCGAACAAGTCAAGAAGCCTGATACGGGGGAAAATGGCAAGTGGCAAGAACACCAAAGGACACGTGGCATCCAAGATGTTCAGCTTGGGAACCGACAAGACGTTCAAGAAGACGAAAGTGGAGAGCCTGAATGCGATCGTCAAAGAACCTGAAACTACAGTCACTACTGAAGCCACCACGAGGAAGATCGACGACAACCCACCTCAGACAAGAGCCAACACAGCTGAGATTGGTTGTCAAGCGTATTCAAGTGGAGCTGTCAGACGAACAAATCACGAAGCAGCTGCGAGAAGAGAATCCCAACATTCAAATCTTGAAGGCGGAGCGGATCCTGACGTACTCAAAAATCCCTACCACGCTGACGGTTGTGACGACTGAGGGCAGCGAAATGCCGACCACAGTATCAAACAACAAGAAAGCACAACAGCCAGAGAGATTCATCCCAAGAATCAATTAATGTTCAAGATGTCAGAGGGCCGGCCACAGCAAAACAGCATATCGCAGTAAGACGGAAATCTGCCGGTACTGCGCCGATCACCACGACTTAAAGGAGTGTCCACTGGCCAAGCTGGACACAGACTTCCGAGCACCCAACAACAAGAGAAAGTGCACCAACTGCCTGGGCAAGCATGAAGCAAGATACTTGGGATATCCGTACCTGCAACGACACAGAGACGTGTTAAAGTTCGCCATCAATACAAAGACACCATACAAGGACGCAATGCGGAGGTGCGAGACAGCCACGGGCAGCTCACAAGCACAAAAAGCTCAACTGCAAGACCAGATAGATGAGCTAAAGAAGCAAATCAAGCTACTTCAAACACCGGCATCGACCAGCGACAACGAAAAGCTGCTTGCTCGTCTCAATATTTTCT
Source organism: Cepaea nemoralis (assembly GCA_014155875.1). Lineage (NCBI taxonomy): Eukaryota > Metazoa > Mollusca > Gastropoda > Stylommatophora > Helicidae > Cepaea > Cepaea nemoralis. Next base: position 35,281 of record JACEFZ010020813.1, read on the forward strand.
TTACCATTTGCCGCTATGCCTTCAACCGACTCACCTCAGTTATTCCAACAGTTGAGATCATACATCATCGTCTGCTTTTCTCTTCTACCAACGGATATTAAAATCACAGCCACCGACTTGGCTCTTAACATCTACAAAAAGACTCGTATTACATGTCATTTTAACTTCCTGCAGAACTGCCTACGACTTCATCTCACCCCACTTGGGTTCACTTCTAGATTTAACCCATCAGCGGGTTCTCTTCACGACAGCTGTAGTAGACATTTATCTAAAATTGAGCTTAAATGTGCTACCCTTCGCATGCGCTGTATTGCTGACAACCATGCGCGCCATTTGTCTGACATTAGCTCTTGTATTTCCACCCTCGATCGGCATCTTAAACATCTTACCTCAGATAATTATTTCTTGTATTGGGTGATACGCTGTATCATCAATAGTACTAATCACCACTTATATAAATGTCTTTCCACGGCTAAAAAAACTAAGTTAACCAAACTTCGTGCCTCTATCCCTACTCCTTCCGCCTCTTCTCACCCGGCTCACCCCATCATTGTTTCCGACAATTTAGTTGTGTGCATACCCCCTGATCTCCCCCTATCAGCACCGGAGAAGTCGGTCCTTAGTAAAGGCCTCCGTTTCATACCTCTGCGTCCCTCTTGCGACAGATATGCATTACTGCAGAACGTCCATCGTTTCCATCGTACTCTCAGGTTGCAATATCACTTCAGTAATCAACCTACTAAGGATAACTCCTCGGATCCCACCGATCACTTCTCCCACCTCTCTAAACGCAGATCCACGTGGGTCCCTCCTGCAGGAGCATCCAAGGCTTTAGATCTCTACATCGAGAAGACGCTCTTCGACATAGAACAATTGAAATTCAAACCACTAAGGCACTCGAACCTTACAGCGGAGGAACAACAGGCGCTCACACATTTGAAACGCCGTGATGATATTGTTATCAAGCCTGATGACAAGGGAGGAGCGATAGTGGTTTGGAGTAAGGACTTGTATATACAGGAAGGTAAAAAACAACTTGGGGATGCCACTTCTTACAGACCACGGACAGAAGACGGGACGGTCATTAACAACACCGAAGTCAAGAGTGTGACGAATGCCATCATCAGACAAGGCCTCCTGCCTAGCTCTGCCACGTCGCTGATAATTCATGATAGTTGCTTGGGCAAACCCACCTTGTACATGCTGCCCAAGACACACAAGCTAGGGAACCCAGGTAGACCCATCGTCTCGGCCTGCTCTTGTCCTACTGAACGGATTTCAGAGTTCCTTGACAGCATATTTCAGCCGTTGGTTGCTAGCCTCCCCTCATATATCAAAGACACCAACCATGCTATCTCCATCTTCGATTCCATCAGCTTCACCACCCCTTCTCAGCACCACATCTTTACTTTAGATGTGACTTCACTCTACACATCTATTCCTCACTCTGACGGCCTTAAAGCCTTGGAATTTTTCTTAGACAAAAGACGCGGCCCCACCATAGCCACCGGACCATTGTTGCGTCTGGCAGAGTTAGTCCTTAACCTCAATTCATTTGAGTTCAATGGGGACTATTTTGACCAGATCAGCGGGGTTGCCATGGGTACTAAGATGGGTCCGAGTTATGCCTGTTTTTTCATGGGCTATCTTGAACACCAGGTATGGAGTCAATACACTGGTAGGCTCCCGGAGCTCTATAGGAGGTATATCGATGACTGTTTTGGTGTTTCAGACATGCCATTGTCTGACCTCCAGGACTTTATTGCCTTTTTCTCTAACTTTCATCCTAGCATCAGACTCACCTCCACTATTTCCTCGTCGGCTGTTAATTTCCTAGACATAACAGTTTCCTTAGGTTCTGCTGGCCTATGCACGACGGTTTACTATAAACCGACTGCCTCACATGCATTCCTGCTGTACACCTCCTCCCATCCTCCCTCTTGCAAGGATTCCATTCCTTTCTCACAACTGCTACGTCTCCGACGGCTTTGTCATGATAACAACGACTTCCGTCAAAAAGCCCACGAAATGTTGGATTTCTTCCGCCTTCGAGGCTACCCGGAGAATGTTCTGTCTACAGCTCTTCGCCGCTGCCAGTCTATTAGTCGTGCCGAGGCTCTCTCTTCCAGGCCGAAACCACGCAATAGTAGACCTATTCTCTCACTTACCTACCATCCTCATAATATTGCTGCCAAGAATATTCTCATGAGGCATCTACCCATCCTCAAGGCAGACTCGACCACTCGCGGTGTCTTCTCAGAAGCCCCACTTGTGGCATACAGGCGTGATCGTAACCTGAGGGATGTGCTGGTTCATAGCACTCTATCACAATCCCATCAGTCTCTTCCTGGCACAACTGCATGTCTTCGATCTCGTTGTAAAACTTGTCCATATGTCCTTCAAACCACAAGTCTCACTTTCCCTAAGACTACTTTCCACATCCGGGAGAGTTTCTCATGTACGAGTCGCAACGTCATCTATGCGATCATCTGCACACGTTGCGACATGAGGTATCTTGGAGAGACGGGCCTTCGTCTTGCGGACAGATTTAGACAACATTTATCCGATATCGACAGTGGTGCCAAGAAACCGGTACCCCTACACTTCAACAGTTCCGACCACTGTGGGGTTGCCGACATACGTGTTACGGCGATAAAATCGTGCACATCTCACGAACGCGATCGTAAGACATTGGAAAACCGTCTTATCTTCCAATTGGGTTCACTTTCCCCACACGGCCTCAATGTCCAACACAGTTTTATTTAAATCCCCTACGCCCCTTATCCACAACCCCCCCCCCCCCCCCCCATCCCCTCCATCTCCGCTACCTTATAGTCAACTTCATAGCCAGTTGCAAGTCCTTCGCAGTATCTCTGCTTTCTGTGACTTCTTGGTTGGTTTGCATGGGGTCGTTTCTCATTGCGTTCTGAACTACCGTCACTTGTGCTACCTTTTGATAGCAAACGATTGCTGGCCTGCACATATATTGCCCACAGCAGCGTTTCGAACTTGGCGGAATTGCGTACTGCACCCGTTACATCGCCTCAGAGTGACACATCCATATTTTTCCATTCGCTCTCCTGGGCGCACCCCGATCCCCCTAACGCGGGTTCCCTCCCCGGTTGAATTAACCAATCACCGAGTTTCTGGTTGTACTGACCTTTAGGCAGTTGACCCCTTTAACACAACACCCGTTCCATTCCAGCCATCGATAGCCGTCTAAAGCTTGGACACAGATGAGTTGATATTTAGACATTCATGTAGTGTTGATCGTGTATTAGTTTAATCGATTTTTGTTTGTTTGTTTTGTGCTGACGAAGGCTTTGGCCGCAACGTTCATTGTTTTTTGTAGTTGTCTTTGGTAAAGCTCTCAACCTACTTCTCGTTTTTCAGTGATTCATTCATTGCTGAAATAAAGGAGATCCAGCAAAACATCAAGAAATAAGTGTAACATATAGCCGAGATGAAGAAGGAAAAAGAAGAAATGCTACGCAATATTAAAGCGGAGAGAGAGAGAGAGAGAGTGAGAGAGAGAGAGAGAGAGAGAGAGAGAGAGAGAGAGAGAGAGAGAGAAAGAGAGAGAGAGAGAGAGAGAGAGAGAGAGAGAGAGATGCTGAAAGCTGAAATGGAAGTAATCCTAAACAAACCAACAGAAGCAATGCAAGAAAACGCAGACAAACCGCAAAATGAAACCCTGCAAATGACCGAGCCAGAACCGCAAGCAGAATACCCACCCTGACTCTCCCTGAAGGAGTGCCTAGAATCGATACAATTGGAGGAACGCAGGCACCGGGAATTCAAAAGGCGCTGGGAAGAAAGAGAAAAGAAGAAGCAGAAGAAACAAGACGGAGAGATTATGCCATGGCTGACCACTGAGGAAGAAATCTAAAGGCAACAGCAACTCAAACTCGACAGTGAAAGCAGGCACAAAGAAGGAAATGAAAACATCGAAAAGCTGCTACAGAAAATACACAAAAAGGTGGCAAAAAGACCAAATAAAACGTCCTTATAAGGACTACAACCAATCAAGCCAGAAGTCTTCACTAACCAAATGATTCCAAATATTGCTGTAAGTAGCCTGGGCGCAGTGTTGGGGTGGGCGCCCAACATTGCTTAAATACCCCAATGGCTCGTGAATACATAACCTATGCAGCAAAAGTCCAACTCCTGGCCTTCACGTGGCGGAACTGTTTCTACTAACAAGAGAAGGGGCGACGGAAAGTTTCTGGCGCCGAAAAATAACCACTGTGCACTAGATGTGTATACACATACATGCATGTGCAGACACGTGTGTGCGTGTGTACACATCTAAACTCGAGTGAGACCACAGTCTGCTCTAGCAAAGGAAAGGTGCTGAAGACGGAGGCAACCAGCCAGGAAGCGCACCACAGAAATCAGGATACCACGCGATAACGCAAAATGGAATATGTCGACTACTGCTAAATGTTATGGTGCTCGCCCTGCTTTGGACCCCCAGGCAGGTGCAGTGCCGGGCCCTATGTCTCGAAAGGGTCCAACCCCAACTACTGGAGGTCCTTCTCAGATGTCCTGTGGAGCCAGGGGACATGAGAATAGAACGGCTGGCCATACTAAACAAAGACTTAAAATAATGCACTGGAATGCGGAGGGAGTCAGCAACAAAAAAATAGAATTAGAAAACATCCTGGACCAAGAAAAAGTAAGCATATGTTGCTTGCAAGAAACTCACCTCAACGAAAATATAGCCTTCAAAATCAGAGGCTACCAGTGTTACCGATCTGACCGAAAGGACAGGCGAAAAGGTGGGATACTTACCCTTGTAAAAAATAACATCACTGCTTCCCAAATCGAAGTCTACATGGAAGGGGCTGAGTATCAGACACTTAAACTTAAGACAGGCTATACAGACCTACATCTGATCAATTACTACTGTCCAAGTGACCGCCCACAGGCACTGGACACACTACCATTAACAGAAAAAATGATTGTGTGTGGCGATTTCAACAGCCACTCGCAGAGTTGGGGCTATGATCACATGGACCAGAGAGGAGAGAGACTGGAAGACTGGCAGGATGAGAATAGATTCATCTTGGTTAACAAGCCGTCCGACCCACATACTTTCTACTCGAGATCATGGCACACTACAACTACACCTGACCTGGCTTTTCATTCACCAGACCTGGAGTGGAACATTACACGAATTGTTGGGAAACAACTTGGTGGCAGTGACCATCGGCCAGTCTTTCTAACTGTAGAAAATGAGCTTGTAAGTGAAAGCAGCACCCTCTCGAGGTGGAACTACAAGAAAGCAGACTGGGCAATGTACAAGAATCGCACCAGCATACTGGTTAGAAACCTGAACACTGAGAAAGACATAAATAAAGTAGTTGAAGAGTTTGGGAAATGCATACTACAGGCAGCGCGAGAAACAGTACCAAGAGGAGCCCGTAAACAATATAAACCCTACTGGAGTAGTGAACTGGAACAGTTGCATAATGATGTGGAAGTGTGTAGAAAGCAAGCAGAGGCCACACCCAGCCAAGAGCACCACAATAAATTCCAGCACGCAAAAGCCAAATTTCAAAGGGCCAAGCTGCAGGCTAGACGGAAAAGCTGGCAGGAAAAAACAGAGTCTCTGAACTTTGAAAGAGACACAAGGAAATTGTGGAAGCTAATAAAACAACTTAACGACGAGGGCACAGGGAGAAACTCAAAAATTGCACTACATAAAGATGGAAACATCTTAACAAGAAAGCAAGCAGCTGACCATTTTGTGGACTCATTCGCACAAGACAAAAATATCAAAATAAGTCCAGAGAAACAACAAGAGATTCGAGAGAAACGGCAACATACAGGACAGAAGGAAATAGTACATGAGGTTCTGGAGGCACCCATCACAATCAGCGAACTGGAGCTAGCCATATCAAAACTGAAAATGAGAAAGTCACCAGGAGCTGATGGTATCTCCAATGAAATGATCAGGAACCTAGGAACAGAGGCCAAAGCAAAGCTGTTGCAGATCTTCAATAACAGTTGGACCTTAGGCAGTGTTCCACAAGCCTGGAGAGAAGCAATCATGATACCCCTCCTAAAATCAGGGAAGATAGCTCCATTGCCTCTAGCTACAGAGAAATTAGCCTCACCAGCTGTCTCTGCAAAACACTGGAGCGCATCATCAATCACAGACTGCAGTGGTACATTGAAAGTAAAAACATCCTTGTGCCACAGCAGGCTGGCTTTAGGCAGTGCTACTCTACGGAAGATCAGACAACCTACCTCTCTCAAGAAATTGAGGATGCATTCCAAGAGAAGAAGCTGGTGCTTGCGGCATGGATAGATTTGAAGAAAGCCTTTGACAAAGTCTGGAAAGAAGGTCTGATGAATAAACTGAGAAACTGCAAAGTCAATGGAAGAATGTACAAATGGGTGAAAGCATACTTGCACAACAGAAGAGCCCGAGTACAGATAGACGGACTAAAGAGCAAGAAAGTACTACTGCGTCACGGTGTTCCCCAGCGTGGAGTTTTGTCCCCCACACTTTTTCTAATCTTCATCATTGATCTCGCTGCTAATCTACCGCATGGAATTAAAGCGGCAATGTACGCCGATGACCTGGTTCTATGGAGCACAAATGAACATGCATCAGTGGCCACCAGATTGCTACAAAGAGCTGTAGATACATTTGTTGCATGGGCAAATAGATGGTGTGTCAGCATAAACACTGACAAGTGCAGCACCACCCTATTTACCCTCTCTCCAAAACAAAAGGCAGGGACCATCCAGATAAATGGAACACCCCTAAGAGAAGATAAAGAACCAACATACCTTGGAGTAACATTTGATGGCAGGCTGACATGGAGAAAGCACATCAACAAAGCAGTAGCAAAAGCCAGAAGGAAAATAGCCATCCTGAGAAAGCTAAGTGGAACCACATGGGGAGCCAGTGGGAAAATACTTAGCAAAGTTTATCAACAGAGCATACGACCACACCTGGAATACGGGTCAACTGCGTGGTGTTCGGCATCAAAAACCACACTACAAGAGCTGGACAAAGTGCAAAATCAAGCACTTAGAGTCACCAAAGGAGGGATGAGATCAACCTCTATAGTGGAAATGGGGAAGATGGGGAGGACACAAGCACTGAGTGAGCGCAGAGATACGAAAATGCTAATACAAGCAGAAAAGTTCCTCAGCTTGCCAGGCCACCCTATGAAGAACAGATTTGAAAACCTAGCTATGGGGCGGTTGAAAAGAAGTAGTTTTATCCACCAGGCCAAACGACTCTGCAGAGAAACCACCGATCTGCCCACAGTTGGTATCCCCCTAACAACTATTCCAGAGCGAACTCCATGGAAAGATGAGCATAGACTATCATTACAAATCCAGACAAAAGTGAGAGGAATATTTGACAAGGAAGAACAGAACAGTGTGCAGCGCAGAACAGCCACTCTCAGCTTCCTTGATGAAGAATACCCACAGGACCTCTGGATCCGAGTCTACACAGATGGGTCAGCACAAAATGCTGTTCGAAATGGAGGAGCGGGAGTGTACATAGAATACCCAAATAATACTAGGGACACAGCTAGAGTACCGACAGGAAAGTACTGCCATAACTACGATGCTGAAATTGAGGCAATCAAGATAGCAACAGAGAAATTACTAAATACCAGCAATGGTACACAACCTGTGGTGCTATTGACAGATGCAAAATCAGTACTCGAGGCGCTCCTGTCTGGGAAATTGCCAGTACTAAGGACACTACTTTCTGAACTTAGCAGTCAGCATAAGGTCACCATACAGTGGATACCATCCCACTGTGGAGTACCCGGAAACGACAGAGCTGATCAATTGGCTAAGGAAGGAGCCAAAGAAGAACAGCCTGATGTGCCCGTTACATACCACCTAAAGAAAAGAATGATCAAAGTAGTCAGAAAGTCACCAAAACCTGCTCAAGATGACTACCACGTTATGGATAGACCATAACAAGTCATTATTCTGCGCCTCAGAACAGGGCACAAAAGATTACGCAACCACATGTATACAAAATTCAAGATTGGTGTAACAGCCATGTGCACATGTGGATTGGCGTCGCAGACAGCAGAGCACATACTCCAAGACTGCCCAAAATATAACATATCTAGGCAAACCTTCTGGCCTAGAGAGACGGCAGTGGAAGATAAACTCTATGAACCCTTGTGTGAACTGAAAAAGACAGTTCAATTCATACAAGAGACAGCATTGCAGTTATAGACATATTTCAAGCGAACGAAAGAAGAACTAACCAAATATACCACCAAACGAGACGGGAACAAAGGACAGCCGCCGACCGATTTCCCAGCTGACGTCACAGACACAAACCAACATAACCAGTCCGAGATAGGACTCACTCGTGAGAGCGCAAAAGACAAGAATTAGGGTAAATGAACCCACAGAAACCACGGCTCTCAACAATAACCACCGCTGAGGAAGCAGGTTAGACGAGACCGAATTTGGAATTTTTTTTTCTTCAGAAATTGGAATTAGGAATTGGACCACACAGACAGCGAAAGTCATCTGACACCGACGGACTAGAACACATTTTCCAGACTTCGAACGCAACACATATCACCGTGTAAAGAGGTAAAAATAAATTGTCTGGGGATTCATAGCAAAAGAAAATGGCCAATGTTTAGTAAAGGAGAGCGTGGTTAGTTAGTTAGTTAGTTAGCTAGTTAGTTAGTTAGTTAGTTAGTTTAGTTTAGCTTAGTTTAGTTTAGTTTAGTTTAGTTTAGTTTAGTTTAGTTTAGTTTAGTTTAGTTTAGTAAGTTAGTTAGTTAGTTAGTTGGTTGGTTGGTTGGTTGGTTAGTTGGTTGGTTGGTTGGTTGGTTGGTTGGTTAGTTAGTTAGTTAGTTAGTTAATTAGTTAGTTAGTTAGTTAGTTAGTTAGTTAGTCAGCTAGTTAGTTAGTTAGTCGAGGTTCCAACTTCACGGCAACGGGTCGTCCCCACTATGTTCCGTTCCTGTGCCAGTAAATATAACACAAAATGCCCCTCATTGCCCAATGTGAAAAGTGGAACAGACAGGAGACTCGGCAATCCAACAGCCCACACAGGTACACTGTGCATAATGCCGCCGCCAGAATGCCAACACAAAAGTCATCCACGAAAATTACTGTTCATCGTCGATGGAATCGGCAGTCACCAGAAAGACTTCATTGATCTGTGTTTTCTCACATGGTTCGGTCTCTTCCCGCAGGGCGACGAGCCGAAAGCGCCGCACAAAGCATGAACTCTGTAGCTCCAGCGTCAACTCCCAGGAGTCTCCTGAAACATGCACTCGTGAACCGAAAAGGCAAATCAGTCAATTTAGAAACAGTTGGTAGTCATTGTTTCGAACATGCAGTTCACTGTATAAACAAAAGCGGACCAACGTAAAAGCATTCCACATGAATTTCACAGCTCACAGAGTCGCTCCACGCATTCACTCAGTAGCAGAGCGACGGAACCATATTCTACCAGTCCAACATGAGGAAAATGCGAATGCACACCGCAGCCACAAGGATAAATACTCCAGAGGCCGTAGCAGTTCAATGCCTAATCGTCATGCCGTGGACCGGAAGGAGAGCTTGGTATATAAAATGAGGGTCAGATCTCAGCTAACCGTGGGGTTATATCTAAATGTCCACGAGGATTGCATCAAACTAACCACAAGGATTGAATCAAACTATCCATGAGGATTACATCAAACTAGCCATGAGAAATGCATAAAACTACCCATGAGGGTTGATTTTAACTATCCACGAGGGTTGCATAGAACTATAAATGAGGGTTGCATCAAAACAGTAATGGCTGTGAAGGTTGCATGGAACTATCCATGAGGATTGCATGGGACTATTCACAAGGGTGCATGGAACTATCCATGACGTTTGCATCTAATTATTCATGAGGATTGCATCAAAATAGACATGGCCATGAGGTTGCATCAACATATCCATGAGGGTTGATTTTAACTACCCACAAGGATTACATTGAACTATCCATGAGGATAGCATCAAACTTTCCTTGAGGATTGCATAAAACTGTCCATGACGATTGCATCAAACTATCCATGAGGATTGGAAATAACAAGCTGCCATTAGAACTGATAATGATGTAGGTCAATTGCAGCCTATTAAAAGAGGTGTCTCCAAATCTTTTTTAACTGTACCGTGAAAATATTTTCAGAAATATAGAAGTTATGGAAGGGATCAACATTGGGGGACGATACATCAATAACATTAGATATGCAGACGATAAAGTAATGACTGCAGACAATAAACATGACCTGAGACATTTAGTTGATGCGGTTGTTGAACACAGTGAGTAGCTAGGGTTAGAATTGAATAGTAAGAGGGCACAGATCATGGTCATCACTGGAAAGAAGGAAATACCACAATGTGATATACGTTTAAATGGGCATATTCTTAAGCAAGTGAATCATTACATTTATCTCGGAATAGTCATGGCATCTGATGAGAGATGCCTTGAAGAAATTAGAACAAGAATTGCCATTGCGAAGTGTCAGATTCCTAGTTTTCCTAGCTGTCCTAGTTTGGACAGCAAGAGACCACGCCGAGGTCAAGGAAGTTAGAGTCTTAAGCAGGACAAACACGATACGGGCCGTATGAACAGAGTTCAGACGAGAGACCCGTGATAAGGGAACACGTGACAGTAAAGACTGCACAGAGGTCAAGACAAAATGTGTGCGACTATCTACGGGGACAGGCGTTTTGTGGATTACGGAGAGAGATTGCAAAGCGAGATGAATGAATACGACCATGTTATGCTAGTTGCATAACTGTAATAGTTTGAGAGGCGGCAGCGACAGATTACAAGATAGGAGAGTGTTATGACTATTTGAGAAGCCGACGGTCTTAATGTAGATATACCGACAGGTCGAGACCGAGTATTGACGGTCTGCAGAGCATGTGTAATAGAGTATTAAATGTAAATGTATATATGACATGAATCATGTGTCGAACACCCTGTGATAAATTTATGTGTTCGATCACATCTTGTGCACATTGTCATAGAAATGCTGTGCTCATGTTTAAGTGTAATATATTTGCCCGAAAGGGGTGACTACTTGGCCAGTCTCAGAGTGGAGTGACTCTTCGAAATACAAATTACCTGCTAGAGATAGGCGTGCAAGTGTATCATGATTATTAGGTCTCTGACAGCTAAAAGGTGGGAGCATTCGTTGGATCTGAAATTATAGGACAAGAACCAGAGAAACAAAACCGCATCCAATAGGACGACGATGTCATTGTAAATCAAGCGATGGAGGACAACGCAGATTAAGCTAAGTGATTGATTTGATTGCTATTTACCCAAAACTGCAAATTTTTTATGTATGTTAATATTTATATTAAGTATATTAGTTGATAATTTGTTTTGAAATATACATGCTAAAGTAATAGACAAGCAATAATTTGCAGAGAGTGATTGTAACCAAAAGAAAGATATGCATATTGTTTACCCTTATAACATTACCAACTTAGAAAAAGGGGTGAAATATTATAAATTAAAGCTACATTTCTGCCCATTTACTATAAGCTGCAACTTAATTAAAATGGCATCACTAAATGAATTTATTGAGATGGGAATGAAATGTGGTTTCTCAGGAGATCAATTAGTAGAATGGAGTGAAAAGAAATTAAGAGAATATAACGAAAGAGAAGAGCGATCACAAGAAAGGAATTAAGAAAAGCTGAAATAGACAGCAAAAATAAACAGACTGAAATAGGCAGCAATATTAAACAGGCAGAATTGGAGTTAAAGCAAGCTGAAATAAATGTCCAGATTAAAAAGGACAAACTAGAAGTACAAATTAAATTGAAACAGCTAGAGTTAAAAAAAAAAAAGTAACATAGCTTCCCCCCCCCCCAAAAGAAAGATATAAAGTAAAGAACATAAACAAAAATTTAAGAAATATCAAGGGAATCATAAAACACTTCTGTGCGGGGGACAGTATATCCTCATGAACTCAAAATTTTGAAACGCTGATGAGTCACTACGGAATCCCAAGGGAAGATTGTTATATATATATATATATATATATATATATATATATATATATATATATATATATATATATATATATATATATATATATAGCATCTTGCGTTAGAGCCCTTAAAAGTGATCGAAACTGTACCACAAGACGTAATAAAAGATTACGAATATGTTAGAAATATGATTATGCAACATTTTCTACTTGACAGTCAGGGATACAGATTACAATTTTCAAAATTAAATCGTAAACCTACACAGACATTCTTAGACCACGTATCAGAAGTGCAAGATACATTTAATAAATGGACTACAGCTGCTGAAGTTAACAACAGCTTTGAATTACGGAAGGACGTGATGCTTGGAGATAAATTACTGACATCACTACCGACACCATTTGCTAAAGTTTACAACAAAATAAATGTAATTCCATCCAAGAGGTGGAAAGAAAAGGCTCTGCCTATTTACTGCAAACAGAGATGTTTTTTCTCAGTCACAGCACAATACATCACTTTTGGTGCTGCAGCCACATTCAACAAAAACAAAACATTTAATTATAGCAAGAATAAGAATTTTAGTAGAAAAGAATCACCTCCCTGTAAATATTGTAAAGCATCACACGAGGAAACTGAAATGTATGATAAGAACCCTGACTATCGAAACCATTTGAAAAAAAAGGAGTATATAAAGAACAATCGAAACGTAACTAATATAGAAGACTAACAAAATGTTTTCTTGTTTTGGTAGATGATTTGGGCATTTGCAGGCATCTTGTGATGGTAGAAAAATGCTTATAAATGCTAATGCAGACTTTGGTGATAGCCCGACATTAGAAAGTGAAGAAGAGGAGAAAGAAATAGTTAACGCAGCATGGTTATTGATAGTTTTATAGCAGACGGATGTAAAACTTGTAAAAGGTTTCACATAGATGACATTTGTGGACATAGTATACCCATCTCAAATGAAGAGGCCAATGCTGGCGTAGACTCAAAAGGAAACTTAAGAATCCATTAGGGCTGCATTAATAATAGATTATGCAGTTTTTTTTTACCTGACACGGGTTCCACACTTGTCGGTGTTTGCCAATCCCTAGTAGATCAGAAAGACTACATAGGTAAACAAGTAGGCTGTAGAAAATTTTCGGGTGCAACAGAAAAATATCTACTAGCATGGGTCACAAAAAATCCTCATTTCTTTTAGGAAGGGTAAAGTGTGCAATGTTAAAGAACCCTTGCTGTGACATTATCATTGCGAATCTTCCAGAAGTAACCGATTGTTTAGATTCTAAAATTCAGCCCTGGTATGACAATAACATTCAAGCAAACGCTATAACAAGGACAACATCAAAATTAGAACAAGACAAAAATCAAACCGAGCCATTACAACAGTTCAGCCCTTCACCCTCTCACAATACACGATGACAGAAACTTTTATTGTTCCACAGGGAAAAGGCCTCTCTGGAAAATTATTTTACAGAAACTGAAAATGACACGACAGAAGACGAAACATCTGCAACACCTGTTGTAATTAAGCAAACAGAACTGGACGAGACAGATGTCCCAGTCCCGACGCTTAAGACTACGGACACGTTAGAAGACTTGAATGTACCATATTATATTTTATACTTGCTGTCAATTACGCACAGATACAAGATCACAAAATTGTTGATGCTACATGCACTACTCCTGGTAAATGCAATACTAATAACGTCACTGACAATACCACTTACATGTCAACAGCTATTAACATTGTTGATATTGCTTATTACAAATCAACTAACAGTCTTACTAACACAAATACTAGTAAATCAGAGTCTGATATTGCCACTGCCAATCCTGGTCACAAATCAACAACTACAAGTGTTATCTATGCTATTCCGCATAATTCAAATGCCAAATTTGACATTACTACATTTGATAAATCAACAACTACTAAAGCTATTGACAGAGATCTACAACAAATTAATCGAAACACTATGCAACAGCTGTATGAATTTCATTCGAATATTATTTGAACTGACAAAACTACTTCCACAATAAAATTGTACAGGGTGCAAATTTGGAGGTAGCACTCAGAATAATCAAAACTTATTTTTCGAATCCCTCGATTTCAAAACTACCTAACACTAATTTACCTTTTAGCTTTATATCAGACGCCAGCTCTGGAGCGATGTATCTGATGTCCTGTTCCAGTGCTATGATACTATCCTGCATCCAATTGTGTACGTCAGCAGAAAATTGTCACCAGTAGAAAAAGATACGCGAGGCCAGAATTTGAATGCCCTGCAGTAGTTTTTGCATTAACCAAGTTAAATAAATACCTGCTGGGAACTAAATTCACCATCCAGACGAAAAACAATCCATTACTGATTTTTCGCGATGGAAAACCGAAAAACAACAGAATTTCCAGATGGGCACTGTTGCTACAGAACTACGCCTTTACGCTCGAGCATATCAATGGCAAGGACAATACGATAATAGACCTTCTTTCCCGGTTGCCGTGTGATTAAACGAGAAGCTGACCCGCGTACTATCCAGCTACATGAAGATTCATGAAAATGTGTATTATAAATATAGTTAACATTAACTTTATTTAACTAATTAAAAGCACGTGAAACTATGTGTTATAAGAATTCAACTGAGAAGGAAACATCAAATAAGAATCCAGTATGAACACCAACCAACCAGGGATTCAACGCCATGAACATTGGACAAATTTAATTTAATTACCTGTGTATAAACCATAGTACATTTACATATTTTATCTGTTGTATTGTAAATAATATATGTGTGAATTGTATAGACAGACAATAATAAAGTGAATATAGTCATAATTAAATAATGCATTGATTGGCACTAAGAATCAACGCTTGGCATTCTAGTTCATGGTTGGTATATCATGTACACGCATGAAAAGTGGAGCCCAGCGAATGACGCTTAGTAAAAAATAATATAGTAATGTGCAATAATAAAAGTATAAGTACATATTGATGCTCACTCAAGAATTATATTGAATAATGTTGTATCTAACAGCAAATGAAACAGATCAACAGCATAAAATGACACAGGTGAGAACGAAGGCCATAAAAGCACAACATATACGTTCCCGTCAAGAGAAGAAGTGACAGAGTATAATGGTTTAGTAACAGGAACGATCACAAGGTGTGAAGTATATAAAATATTGATCCACTTCTGTAGAGACCGGAGACCTGGTTGTCAGTCTTGCATAGACCTGAAGACACCTTCTCTCTTATGCTTTTCGGCAATGGCCGAAAACATTAAGTCTAGCAGAGTTGACTGTGAGGGGATACTGTAGCCTGAGCTTTTTCTTAAAGGTAATTATGGCGTAAATTAATGGATAGTCCAGGAGTCTGGCTTTGCCTCAATAAACAGAGTGAATCATGTGTGTTATATGTAGGTTTCAAACAGATCTACCTTCGAAAAGTAAGTATAATACAATGTCACTGAAATGAAAATGAGTGAAACGACTTCACAAACTATGTGCAAATACGCTTAATCTAGCCACGATTGTTGAAGCATGACATTAACGTTGCCAAAGACCTACACTATTGACACTGTGATATTAGTAATCATACCGAGTCCTCTGACGGAAGAAACAGAGTACAAAAACAGGTACCATCGACATAAAATTTAAAATAAAATGTGCCACGCTTCCAAATAAGAACGTGTCACACGGAGAGGATGAGGAGAATGTCAGAGTCCTAGTGTTCCTAGTTTGGACAACAACAGACCAAGCCGATGCCAAGGACAGTTAGAGTTTTACGGAGGACAAACACGACACGGGCCTATGAATAAAGTTCAAACGAGAGACCCGTGACAAGGGA
Source organism: Cepaea nemoralis (assembly GCA_014155875.1). NCBI lineage: Eukaryota > Metazoa > Mollusca > Gastropoda > Stylommatophora > Helicidae > Cepaea > Cepaea nemoralis. The sequence continues at coordinate 51,132 of JACEFZ010020813.1, forward strand.
ACACGGGATAGTAAAGACTGGACAGATGTCAAGACAGAATGTGTGTGACTATCCACGGTGAAGGACGTGTTGTGGAATACGGCGAGAGATTACAAAGCGAGATGAATGAATTCGACTGTGTTATGCTAGTTGGATAACTGTAATAGTTTGAGAGGCGACCACGACAGGTTACAAGATAGGAGAGTGCTAAGACTATTTGAGACGGCGACGATCTTAATGTAGATATACCGACATGGCGATATCGAGTATTGACGATCTGCAGAGCATGTGTAAATAAAGTATTAAATGTAAATGTATATATGACATGGATCATGTGACGAGCACCTTTTGACACAATTTATGTGTTCGATCACGTCTTGAGCATATTGTCATAGAGATTCTGTGCTTATGTTTAAAGTATAATAAATTTTCCCGAAAGGGATAACTATTTCGCCAGTCTCCGTGTGGACTGACTCTTAGAAATACAAATTACCTGTTAGAGATAGGCATGCAAGTGTATCACGATTATTAGGTCTCTGACACGAAGGTAGCCATTTGCAAGAGGAAAAACATACTGTCCAATAAACAGATATCAAATGAAACGAGAAAAAGCGTGTTGAAGTGCTACACCGAATCTGTACTTTTGTATAGATGTGAAGCGCGGACAATGAGCAGTCAAGCTGAAAAACACATGAAAGCTGTGGAAATGTGGTTTCTGAGGAAAATGCAAAGAATACCGTGGACAGACAGAAAAACCAGTGAACCTTCAAGAAACAAATGAAGATCGTAAACTGATTGGAGTCATTAGACGTAGACAGTCACACGTTAATGGGCATGTTATGAGAAGAAATGAATTGGAGAACTTGGTGACCACTGGCATGATCGAAGGGAAGAGACCAAGGGGAAGACCGAGAAGTAAATATATGGATGGCTTGGTCACGTGGCATGGTTGAGACAGGAACACGGAGCTGATCCACCACTATGGTGATCGAGTGAGATGGCAAAACATGACCGCCCACGCTTATCGGCATGGCACATGATGAAAGGGTGGATGGGGGATTGCATCAGACTATCCATGGGGATTACATCACACTATCTTTGAGGGTTGCATCAGTCTATCAATGAGGGTTGCCTCAAACTACCCATTAGTGTTGATTTTAACTATCCATGTGGATCGATTTTAACTATCTATGAGGATTGCATAAAACTATCCATGAGGGTTGCATCAAAGTACAAATATCTAAACGGTTGCATCAAATTTTACATGAAGATCGCACAAAACTATCCTTGAGAGTTGCATCAAACAATCCACGATGGTTAACATCAAAGTGTCTATGAATTTTGCACCAAATTAGCCACGATCTTAGCCTGGAAGCACAGATCAGTAAAAAATACATCCTCGCCCAGAAAGGGATTCCAAAGCATGACCGTCGGGCCTGTCGTAATAAGTGTCGTCCCTGGGGTGAGGGGAATCAACACCCACATTCTTTTAATCCCATATCATTATCTTGAGGATCTTCTGGTTTTCTGCCCACAACACCCCTTCAGTCCTTGGATCTCTCTCTCTCTCTCTCTCTCTCTCTCTCTCTCTCTCTCTCTCTCTCTCTCTCTCTCTCTCTCTCTCTCTCTCTCTCTCTCTCTCTCTCTCTCTCTCTCTCTTACCACTGGACCATGCCCTCTCTCATTCTTTTCCAAAACATACTACACAACTCTAGCTTCTAACAAAATGACAAATTAATTTAATAAAGAAAAGTGTCACGTATGTAAAAAGTGTGTGTGTAGAATGTCTGTCGTATAATCTAGTGTGTATGCAAAATCAGACCGAACAGCTCAGGAGCAAAGTCTGTTTTCATCACAGTACCGGCCACACAACAGCACCATAGATCAAGTACAGAAGGACCTCACCAAATGATGCGTCATTCCGGCCAGGTGTCGACTTCCTCCAATGGCTCTTGGATAGTCCGGATCACCAATAGTGGATATAGTCCAATACTGACCAAGAATCCTACACACACACAGTGTAACTAATATGTCACTAAAGGGTCTGTGATCTAATAACCCTTGTACAGTAAAATAATGTTTACTGTCACTTTGAAACAAAATGTTAGTAGTTAATTTCTCACAGGAATTCACCAATTGGAAAAACACAATGTTAATTGTTAAGTTCTCACAGTAATTCACCATTTGGAAAACGCAATGTTAATTGTCAATTTCTCTATATAACTACTATAGTTCCTGTTACAGGTGGTATTGTAAGTATCTTAACTCTACTATGATGAGAACTACCACTGATTAATCACTCTTAGATGATCATCGGTTCCCGCTCAGCAGAGGTCAGGTTCTTGCAGACCCTCTGGGTTATGGGCCCAGTGCAAAGCCCGCTGAGTAAAACCTGCCTTCAATGATCGAGCCATAATCTTCTTCTATGACATTTTCTGCTAGCTTTTTGGAAAACATAGTGGAACCTGTTGAAGAGAGAACACACCTGGTGAGAGCAACACGATTCCGACCTTTATTAGGTGAGTGTAGGCCGACGGCCGCACTCAGATATATAACAGAGAACTAAACTCTGTCATAAGGCAGAGGGGCTCATCACATCGGTCTGAGTCATGGTAAGACAAGAAAAGACTAAAGGAAAAGTGCAGGAACCTAGTAGATAGCCTACTGGAAGATACTACCATTTTACATTTCCTTTATTCCCCCCCCCCTCACCCCCGCCCAACCACTTTCACTCTCCCTAAATATCATCCCACTACATTGTTCTTAACTCACTGAGTTAATTGATATCTCACACTAGCTAGTTTAAGCAACGCGATAGCCTACTGTTGCCGACGCTCCTATAATACCTCTCACAACGCCCATTACCACTCTAGACTCCTAAGAATCATCTAATTTGGGTCTATTTAATTAAATACTATTTATTTATTCCTGTTTAAATCGAGACTACTAAATCACACAAGGGATAAATGTCCGCCGATGTAAATCAACATAAGACACTGTAGTCTCTCTCCATAATCAAATCAGGAGCATCACACACGCCCTTGTTGCCTCACAACATTTGGTCGACTCCCGCCAAAGTTGTTTGTCCAGACTGTTTTAATACTGTGTCTGAATGACGTCACAAATCTGACTAGACAGTAGGCGTCGAGAAGCTATTGTTTTCTCTCCTTTTTCAACTCGATGTAAACAACTGGCCGACTGTCCCGCTTTTATCTGGGGAATTGTTCCCGGTACTCCAAAAAGTCTTGCCGGCCTTGTGATCTGGAGAATCTTTTCCTCACAACAAAAGATCTTGCCGACTTTCATCAGTACAGTCTGTCCCCAACATAAAGGGATGGCGGCCGCCTGTAGACGAATGGCGCGACAGTCTTTCATCGATCGACAACTCCAAGAATTTCCGCGACAGGGTCGGTAAACAAGAGAGCCAGCCACTGAGCTACAGCGATATACTCTCCGGACATGACATAACCTTTTTAGTAATAATTTACCCCAGTAGTTTATCATACACACTGCAGGCTGGTGATTGTGTAGCTGCTAAGCAGTAAAGGATCTCTTCCAGGATTTGACAGTGACTTGAGATAACAGATTACTAGTCCTCTGGTGATTTGGAAGTCTGCTTAATGACGATGAGATCTCTCTGATGAATACATTCTCTAGTGTCTTGTCAGAAATGATGTGAATGAGAAAAGATGTGAAGAATGTTTGCACTACTCTTTGTCGGTCTTTAGCATATATACAAAAATTCCCTGGAAATTGTTTAGAGCAATTTTGGCGACCATCATGACATTGTTAGTGCGCTAGGCGAGCAGTCCGCATCACAGTGATGACTAAAGTATGTGCTCCGGTATGCCTTGCATGGAATTGAAGAAAGGTTTAGGTCAATTTTGATTGTCATCTTATATTGAGTTATGGATGTGTCAGTGATGTATGTGTTAGTGATGGATGTGTTAGTGATGGTTGTATCAGGGATGGGTGTATCAGTGATGGGTGTATCAAGTGATGGATGTGTCAGTGATGGGTGTGTCAGTGATTTATGTGTCAGTGATCGATGTGTCAGTGATCGATGTGTCAGTGATTGATGTATTAGTGATCGATGTGTCAGTGATTGAGGTATTAGTGATCGATGTGTCAGTGATTTATGTGTCAGTGATTTATGTGTCAGTGATGGGTGTGTCAGTGATTTATGTGTCAGTGATGGATGTGTCAGTGATGGGTGTGTCAGTGATTTATGTGTCAGTGATGGATGTGTCAGTGATGGGTGTGTCAGTGATTTATGTGTCAGTGATGGATGTGTCAGTGATGGGTGTGTCAGTGATGGGTGTGTCAGTGATTTATGTGTCAGTGATCGATGTGTCAGTGATCGATGTGTCAGTGATGGATGTGTCAGTGATGGGTGTGTCAGTGATGGATGTGTCAGTGATGGATGTGTCAGAGATGGGTGTGTCAGTGATTTATGTGTCAGTGATGGATGTGTCAGTGATGGGTGTGTCAGTGATTTATGTGTCAGTGATTGATGTGTCAGTGATGGGTGTGTCAGTGATTTATGTGTCAGTGATCGATGTGTCAGTCATCACTCACCACTTGGTTATAGCTTGATCTGAGTATTATCTTATCTCTTAAAATGTTATCTTCAGTACAACATTTATAAGTTGGAAGCAGCGATAGAGTAGTGGCTAGACGCTGCCCCGTCGGCCCGTTAGTCGGGACGGATTCGAATATTTTAAAAATGCTTAATCCACCTAGGCTAAAATAGGTTCCTGGAAATATCTTAGGATGCAAAGGCGGCAGTTTTTATATTGACCACATCACTCATCCAGCCCAATATTTAGCAGCATTTGCCCAATGCGCTTTAAAGCTTTAAAAATGGTTTTTACTTGAAACAAACAAACAAAAATGCTCATGAAATTGGCCAGCTCTCGTCACCAAGAATCTACAGACTTCTGAAACATGAAGTGTTTTCCAGGAAAGTGACATTTCACTGTCTGCATTATGACCTATTTAACAAATATACGAACACCCGGAAAGTACTAGAGATGCGTGAGCGGAAGGCCATCATTGTTAACTTCAGTGCTTTCTACTTGGTTCATGTCATTGTGAATTCAAAATGTCATAACTTCCAGAGAGAATTCGTAAACAATGCTGTACTTGTACTAGTTTGCTAGCAACTACGCACTTTTGATATGTAGTAAACCGCACTGAGAAGCCGTGATGGCGCAGTGTGTGATTCATTCATTGTTATTTACATTATGTCCACCAACTGATTGGTTTGGAGTTGGTAAGCTTTAGCAGAACACGATAGTTTGTTACATTGTGCTTCAGTGAAGCGTTAAAAAACTACAGACGATGGCGGTAGCGAATGTGACTAATCAGACTAATTCGTGCTGTAAACGTTCGTCCACAATGGATGCATGCGAACACATGGTCATTTCCACCATCACGTAACATGTTACGTCTCACTCGCACAGTGTGTGACCTATCTGCAATAATTTCCTCTTTGTCTTTATTACATTTCTGATCTTTGCCCTCCATGCAACACGATGAGCGGCGACGTGTTCGCAAGATGCAATATCAATGCCTGTATCGATCATGTCCCGCTTACACCCTCATTGCATCGTAGTAGAGGCCGCCCCCGAGATATTTTAACCATCTGTAATTAACAATAAAAGATATCCTTTGGTATTCTCCCGTCATCCACCGTCCTAATGTGTCCTATCCATCTAAGTCTACGAAGACTAAGCATGAAACAAACTCTCACATAACCTGATGTTTCCAATCCTTCATTATTTGTGATGTTGTCTTGCCACTTAATACGAAGTAGTCTTCGCAGACACCGTATGTGGAAGCTGTTTAAACGTTTATCTTGGTGCGAGTAAGTTGACAAAGCTTCACTGCTATAAAGAAGAGTACTGAGGATACTGGCTTGGTAAACAAGGACTATCTACCACTATAAGCCCCAGAGGCACTGACATACGCCTTCTGACTAACATTAATTAATTAACAAACCCCGGTGTCGCCAGGTACCATAGCGATTTAGTTACAATGAAATATTACTCCCACAAAATCCTTCTCACGAATTTAACCCTGAACATCCAAACATCACTAGCACATCTCCCTTCCACTCGATCGGCATTCGCACCGTAGTTGTAACGACTCAAACATCGCATGTCACGCACAATTTGTTAACTCAAATCCCTACGTACTAAGTATGACATCATTTACGAAACCCCTAGTTGCTAACTAACTCGTTCACAAACTATCGCTCGCGCTAACACATCTATTGCTATCACTCGTTACAGTCTAAATCCTGTCTCTAACCTGTCTAATGCCTGACTAGCTTCTCTGTCCCCAGTCCGAGTCCGACTGACCTCTAGTTTTCCCGCCGGTCATACGAATGGTAAAACCCTTCCGAATCGTGTTCACACAAACCCATCGCCACCTGTCGTGAATTGTCGTTACCCTGTGCTCTCGTCTTGGTCCTTTTCTCCTGTTTATCTTGTTCTGTCTTATCTGAGCTGTCGTCAATATAATATAAGACTGTGACATAGGGATAATTTGCTGTTTCCCTCTGATCTTAAATATGTAAAATGGTCTACTATCTGCATTTCGGCCTTGTCAATAAAGATTAATGGTACCGTATATGCACCTTGTGACATAGTATGTGTCATCTTTTTGCTAATTATTAAACCACATTCAAATCAAGCATTGAAGGATGCGGAGTAGTTAACATTGTAATTCGTCCTCAGAGTGGGTCATAATTGCAGCATCATACGTAAAAAGCAACTCTCTGATCAGTAACCTCCTAACTTCGGTCTTGCTATTGTAGAGACCGCCATCTGAGTGTGAGTGAATGCATATACCACCTCCTGATCACGAAAGTATATTTCAATAGAAGTGAAAAGTCTATACCAAAAAACAGTGAGGAAAAGTACACAACCTTGCTTAACTCCACTCTTGATTTCAAACTCTTCTGAAGTTGTACAGTAAAACATGAGACTGCACCCGTCAAGCCTGTGTGGAATGATTTCAAAATGTTCAGAAGAGTTGGCGGGCAGTCGATGTGATTTAGTGCTCTGAACAGACGACTCACGAGTGATCAAATCAAATGCTTTTGTGAGATCCATGAAGGTAATAAACAGTGGTTGATTCTGTTCACGGCATTTTTCTTGTATTTGTCGCAATGATAATGTCATATCAATGATAGAACGGTCCCGACGAAAGCCACACTGTGATTCTGGGTAGGCTTTATCTCCCAGGACTTGAAGTCTGCGCAAAACATTTCTTTCAAAAATGTTTCCATATAATGTTTCCACAAAATGTTTCCACATAATGTTTCCACATTATGTTTCCTCGTAATGTTTACCTTGCAATGTTTCCACATGTTTCATCACAATGTAAATAACGAACGTTATTCGATGACGTGGTCGCTAAAAAATTTAAAGCAGTTACAAGAAAATCTTAGATATAATTGCAACAGAGAGACAAAACAAAGGTCCTAGTAGGAAACACAGAAATACAGAAATAATAGTTACTACAAAGATACATTATATACCCAAGAGCAGCATATAAATGCATGGAACCAATCTGAAACAAGTAAATTTGTCTAATTATTTTGGGGTACTTTAAGACCAAGAGAAATTATGCTGGATGGCTTGACACAGTGGAATGAAGGAATATCATCAGCAGAGTTTATCCAGAAAACCAAAGACCGAGATCTGTAAGGAGTCAAAAACGCCTACGATATCTGGCATGGCACTTGATGATGATATTATGATGACTTTATTAACAGCAGAAGGAAGATGTATTAAGGAAGTTAAATGTAGAATAGCCAAAGCAAAGATAGCATTTCCCAAGTTGAAGAATATTCTCTGCAATTTATGTTTGTGAATGGAGGTGACGAAAAGAGTTGATAAGAGCGTTCGCTCTTAAACTTCCGATGTGCTGATGCCGAGGTGGCTGATTCAACCCCTACATCAGTCAGATGGACTAAAATGTTGAATTTTCGTCCTTGGCTTTTTTTTTCGCATATCCTTTACAGGACATCGCTGTGAACATCAGCATCTTTCAGCTGATTGTATGTAGATTTCTTAGCAAGATTACGCTCAGTAGTTTTCCATTGCTTTATGAGCGACCGGCTCACATACCCCTAAGTTACCGACGCGGAGAGAACCGCTACCGATTCTCGCACAACGTCACGTTACTCACGAGAGTATACATGATAACGGAGAAAGTCGTGTAACCCCTAGACCAGGGAGTTGGGTCATAAATTACAAATACCTCATAAATCGGATCCACAAGGTATGGACTGCCGGGTCCTGCAGCCGGTAGGGTTATGATCGGTTAGTATCTTTCAGCAGGGGTTAAAAGCGAAAATTAGTAGCCTGTCGTTGACCCGCGGACTACACCGTGAGGTCATGGACCAAAGGGACACTGGCTCGCCATGGGGAATGGTTAGATTTTCCTGTCCTAACCCTCCGACGCCGGTCTTTCTGGCCGAAGAGTTACACGACTTTCTCGGTAATCCCGTTTATCCACGCAGGGTCTCGCAGCGCTCGAGAATTGGAAGCGGTTCGACCCGCGCTGGTGACTTGCGGGATAATGAGCCGGCCGCACAGAAATCAATGGCAAACTACTGAGCGTAATCTTGCCAAGAAATCAACAGTCAGCTGAAAGATGCTGATGTTGACAGCGACGCCCTGTAAAGGATATTTGCGAATTTAAAAAAAAAAAAAAAACACAATAAAACCTGCAACTTGCACAGGTAGCCGACATGGGATTTTCATACTGCTGGTAGAAACATTTTTTTGTCTGTGCATATCCTTGTTTTACAGGACATCGGAGTCAACACCAGAATTTCTGCCGCTGTGATCTTTTGGCATTTCTTTCTGAACGACCGATACCAACGTAAAACCAACGCAATGCGGTCTGCTGCTGTGTTACGAACGCGGGCATACGGGATTACGAACCGCGTCCATAACACCTTGGCCACGAGGACCGGCCATAGAAACATTAAGAAGCGTAATCTGACTGATCTAAATGGATATAGACCCGGTAATGTTATATGACTAAAAAATAGATCAGAGATTTAAAAAAAAAAAATAACTGAACATCTGTGTTTTTCACAGTAAAGCAGAAAAACACATAGAAACAACGAAAAAGAGTAAACTTGGACTGATGGGAATAGCGGACACCAGAATAAAAGGGAAAGGATGCAAGGAGATCCACCACAGTTATACGCGTGACTGCTTCGGAGTGAAACAATTGTAAAGGACAAGGCACTGTGTAGTAATAGTCATTGAACCGCGGCAAGCAAGAAGAATATTGGAAATTATATATGTATATATGTATATATATATTTAAGAATCAGTAACAGAAAGAAGAGGCAATTGCTACATATGTACAAATATACGCACCATGTAATGCAAACAAATATGAGCAAGAATGCGAGAAGTTCGTCGAAGACATACATAACTTACTAAATAAAAAAAAAAAAAAATAGAGAAACAGGAAAACATCATATTTATGCAAGACTACGACATAACAGAACGGACATAGAGAAACATCCTGCAGTATTTTTAGACCAACACGGTGCAATAAATTATGATGGAAGTAGATTGATAGGGCTGTACAGTCAACACTACCTTTTTATAACAAACACATTTTTTAAACACAAAACCTCACCCATATACATCTGGTACAAATAGAACGATCTAAACATCAAAACCCAACCAGATTTTAGATTAACAAACAATAACTGAAAGAGAAGTATATTAGATGCGAGAGCAGTGCCCAACTTAAGTATAAACACAGACCACAAAGCAATTATTACCACAATAAGAACGAACAGAAGAAGAAATTAAAGCTTGTGCAAAAACATACCACTCGAATGAGTAAGCTTAAAAAACTCCTCAAAGACGAGATAGAGAGGGAAAATTATGAGGGAAACCTTCCTACTTTAAACGGTATGTAAGGACTACGCTTGAGTTTAAGCGACCGAAGAAAAAACAAAAACAAAACAAAAAAGAGGAAAAGCTGAATGAAATCTTTGTAACACTGCCAAAAAACAAAACAAAAAAACAAACAAACAAACAAACAACAACAAAACAACAAAACAATGGAACAAGTATGGGAGTTGTTCAAATCAAGTATTTTAAGCATTGCAAGAATAGCTTGTGACACCACGAACATTCGCAAAACACGGATAAAGAAAATAAATTGGTCGAACGACGAGATTAAGGAAGCTGTAAACAACAGAAAAAAAAATATAAAAAGTGGCTAAAACTAAACAGGATTGAATATAGAATAGCAAGAAGACACGCAAATAGAATAATAAAGAGAGAAAACAAAAAGACTGGGAGGAATATGGAGAAGCCCTAAATAAAAATTATTACAATGAAAATCAGAACAGAACCCCTTGATCCAACTGTAATGATTTTAAGTGAAACAGGAGAAAGAATAAGTGAACAAAAGCAAATCTTAAAAAGACCCAGACAGTATTTCGAACAACTTCTCAACATTCCATAAGATGCCACGGGAATCCAAGAAACTGACAGAGATGCCATACATCGAAGAACTAGAACTAGATATACTGAAACAAGAAATTAGAGAAGCCATATAAGATTAGCACCATTGAATAAATCACCGGGACAAGACGAAATACTGAATGAACTAATTAAACCAGCAAGGTAAGTATGCTACATAGAATGTTTAATCAGGTTTGGGTAGACAAACAGACACCACGAGACTGGGGAAACATTATAATTATCCCAATGTGGAAAAACACAGGCAGTAAAAGATACTACACACTATACAGAGGTAATTTCCTTCTGAGACATACTGGAACAAATATTTAGCAAAATTCTCGATAAAAGACTTCGACCTACAATAGAACCCCAGCTAAACGAAACACCACTGGAATTTAGGAAAAACAAAGAAAGCATATGTGCCATCCTTGCTCTTAGACAAATCAATCGAATTTAATGAAATAATCTACTTTGCTTTTGTCGACCAAATAAAGACATTTGATAGAATAGACAGAAACAAGCTCTGGGAAATCCTTAAACTATATGGAGTGAATCCACATCTAACACACGTATGTAGGAGCTTTAATAACAACACGGTAAAAACAAATGGAGGACACTTAGAACCCTACAACAAAAGATCCGGGGTCGACAAGATTGTGTTCTCCCCCCTCTCCCCCCCCCCCCCCATTCTTCTTCAAAACATATATGGACAGCATATGTAAAAAAAAACAAAAAACAGTAAAACGGAGACAGCGACAACTGTCATAAAACTGCCATTTACTGCCTATAGTGCTTTGCAGTGTATGGCGATGGGGCCTTGAGCCTGAGGAATTAAGGCCGCCTGGCTAGTGCAGTCGCTGCGAACTGTGCAGGTTTCAAAACCTTCTATTTGAGGACGATCAGGCATTGATAACAAACTCAGAAACGGAACTACAAGTCTATATACAGGTAGGCCCCGCTATACGTCGTTTCGCGTTGTCTTAAATGGGACTAACTTGACTTTACGTCGCTACGTTTTGCTATAACGTCGTTTTGAGGCTGGCGATCGGGCTGTTGTTATCGGTAAAGTCCATGGTTTACCTTCAACGACGGTAAGGACAATTCATGCAGGTGCTGACAAAATTAAAGAGGGTGCTAAAAACGTAACCCCGTTGAGTGCTTCCAAGATCACTTGGACCAGAAGTATTCTTATGGAGAACATGGAAGCACAATTGGCCGCCTGGATTGAAGACCAGAACTAACGGAATATGCCTGTGAGCAAGATGGTTATCCAAGATAAAGCAAAGTCTATCTATGAAGATCTAGCTAAGAAAGCGGGTGAGAGCAGTACTAGTAGTCCTGATGATAGTTTTGGAGCGAGTCGTGGTTGGTTTGAGCGCTGTAAGAAGCGTTCACACCTGCACAACATTCAGACGACAGGTGAAGCTACGAGTGCTGATACTGAGAGGGTGGTTACTGTGCAGCAGACATTGGACACATTTTTTGTTCAAGCAAAGAAGAACCAGGAAAAGAGGCAGGGAGGGGTTACAGTTTCATCATCAGATGAAGAGGCAGCATTTAATGCCTCTACGTCCCAATAACTCTACCACTCGCCCTCCAACCCACCTCTATTTAGCCAATAAATATCAACAACCATCAAAATTAACATTACTGTGGTACACAATACACTGCATTTCATTTAATTATATGGGAAATAGTGTTTCGCTATACGTCGTTTCACTTAACGTCGCTTTTTCCAAGAATGTAACCCCGACGTTAACCGGGGCCTACCTGTACATGGTCTAAACGAAGTTTATAAAGAACATAACAAGAACATTAGCATCAGTAAAACAGAGGTAATGATTATAACCAAAGAAGAAAAACAAACATAGATTCATCCCTTGAAATAAGAAAGGAGCTTCAAGTATTTAGGGAGTATGATATAATCAAAAGGCAAATCACAAGACAAGACCGAAAATAGATGCAATAAGGCAAACCAACTCATCAGACAAATGACACCAATAGTAAAGAACAAACACATATCAGTGGATGCTAAACAAGCTCCTTACAATACAATGTACTATGCTACCAATGCCAAACCTGGACCATGACTGAACAAGAAAAAAGAAAACTTACATCGACGGAAATGAGATTCCCGAGAAGAATACTCAATTTGTCAAGAAGAGAGAAAATCAGAAATGAAGAAAATCAGGACTAAAGTTTAAGTTATAGCAGCGCTAGGTTTCATTAGAAAAAAGCCAGTTAAATAGTTCGGCCATATAACTAGGCTACCAACTGACAGTATACCACAACAAGGAATGATATACAGACCAAATGGAAGCAGAAGAAGAGGCCGACCATGTAAACGATGGGCAAGGGAAATGACAGAGTCCATGGGAATCTCAATATATAAAACCCATAAACTGGCATTCTTCTGCTGTTTATGCCTCATCTCGACACCGCTAGGTACAAGAGGAACATGATTAGATAAGATGAAATGAGATCTGATCATAAATTGCAGTGTGTTTGCCTGATAGTAAGAGACTAGTAATAGGGAAAGCTAATCCACACACAAAAATCAGTCCAGTGCACTTAAGTTGCAGCACTTACATGGACGACACTTCAGTTCAAAGTCAGCGAAAGAAGAAACATGTAACAGAACAAGGAACTATAATCTAAAATTATGCAGTAGTACTCAAAAAGTAACTACAGAATGTAGTCATCACAAACAGTCAATGAATGCTGTGGTTGATTGCAACCTCCTGTAAAGGACACTTAGTCAACTTTGTAACTCAACAAGTATATTCGTTAAACAGAGATCGAGCTAACTAGGAAGGGAAAGCTACTGTAGGAAGGAAATAATGTCCATTCACACAATGAAATGTTTCCGCTTTGCCAGCAACGCACCGGACTCGCCTATCGTTTTTGTATGCAAGTAGAAACAGCAGGAATTATATTAATATTGCAATCGGATGTTGTGTCATGGGAAAGGGTAGGAGAAATTAGTTATATCTTTCAACATCCCTTTTCTCTTGAAGTGTTTTGGCAGTTGAGACAGGCTATCATAACTTCGCATAACATTAAGTTCTTCTCGCTTATAAATTAGCACGTGCCTCGATCAGTTATCTCGAAGCATTTTTAGTTCGACAGTTAAATAATTTAAAACAGATCATCTCCACCCTTATAATCGCATGACCTGCCAACTGGCAATCATGTCTCTCCACAGACCTCGGTCCTTGGTGTTCTGATTCAATTAGACAGATAATATTCCTCCATGCAATCGTCTCAGTCCATCCAGCATTACTTTCTTCACCTGCCTCTCCCTCTTCTTCCGCTGATCTGTCCAACCGTCACGTTGTCCAATGTCTCTCGTCTTATTACATGACACAATACCACCGTTTCTCTTCTCTTCTTGTGCTCCTTGAACTTTGCGGTGTCGCGGAGAAGCATAAGTAGTGGGAGAGGTCCGTTTATGGGCTTTATATATCGTGATACCTATGGATTCTTTTTTCCCTCTGCCCATCGTTTACATGGTAGGCCTCTTCTTCATCTTTCCTTGTTGTGGTACACTGTTAGCTGGTGGCCTTGTTATATGGCCAAACCATTTAACTTGCTGTTTTCTGTTGAAATCTACCGCTCATATAACCCCCACTTTAGTCTTGATTTCTTCATTTCTGATTTTCTCTCTTCTTGATACATTGAGTATTCTTCTCGGGAATCTTATTTACGTTGATGTAATTTTCCTTTTCTCTTTTTCTGTCATTGACCAAGTTTGGCATTGATAGCATAGAGTTGGTTGAAAGATTGTGTTATAGAGAGTTTTTTTTTTTTTTTTTTAAAGTATCTATTGACACTTGTTTGTTCTTTAGTATTGGTGCCATTAGTCCAATGAGTTGATTTGCCTTGTTGCATCTATTTTCAATCTCGTCCTCTGAATTGCCATTGGATGTTATTATACTTCCTAAATACTTGAAGCTCTCTATTTATTTCATAGGGTGTTCTTTTAGATGAAACTTTGTTGTGTTTTCTTCTTTTATTATAGTCATTACTTCCTTACACACTTCGTTTAGGCTATTTATATGGACTTGTAATTATGCTTCTGATTTTGCTATTAATGCTTGATCGTCCGCAAATAGGAGTTCTGTAATGGTGTAATTTGACGTGGCTTCTTCTTCTGTGTCTGTTCGTAAAGCGGTGTTCTTGCGGTCACTGTTTGGCTCGTTTTTTTATATATGATGTCTATATAGGCTATGAATAAGAAAGGGGGGGGGGAGGGAAGGGACACAACCTTGTTGTGCTTTGGATCTTATGGCGATGGGTTGTTGGTGTCCTCTGTTAGAAAACTGTTTGTCTCCTAATAGCTGTATGTAATGTTTTATTTTCATTTAGTGTAACTCCTTATATTTGTATGTAATGTTATATTTTCATTAATTTTTCTCCTAATATTTGTATGACATATTATATTTTCATTAGTGTGTCTCCTTATATGTGTATGTTATGTTCTATTTTCATTAGTTTGTTCCCTTTATATTTGTATTAATGTTATATTTTCATTAGTGTGTTTCCTTATATTTGTATGTAATTGTCATGAAATGCAGCCTTTACAGCCCAGAACAATTTTCGGTTCACTTTTGCTGGACTGCTTTCTCTATAAGCATGTATAAGACATTTCAAATGACGCAATATTTCAAACCACCACAGAGGGCTTTCTGTATGGGAAATTTAATTTGACACCAGTTAGGGTCACCCCGAGAGGTTATCAATCCAGCCAGACTGGAGGGCAGACTCAGTGGAGTGTGTAATTAAACCCCACCAGACATGAAGCAAGCAAACCAGGTTACCAACAGAGTTGTAAACTGACAGCTGACCATGAGAACCTAATTGTTCCTTTGACATGACACCTGATAAGCAGAGCTAGGAAATCGCCCAACCGCGATGGCTGACCTCCATCTGAAACAGACTAGAGGTGCAAGGTGTGAAATCACTGATAAGACTCAGGGGGCTAAAAATTGTCAGACTCACAGGTGTGAGGGCTAGGGTGCATGCAGAAAGATTTATGACTGACATGCTGGGAGATAATGTGTCTGCCCGGTAGGAATGTGTGAAACAGATCTGATAAGGCAATTAGAGCAAGGCTGGAGGAATGTTAATGGCATTTGGGATACTAGTTAAATAGGCTAGGCTTGTAAGTTTCTAGTCAGAAAATATTTGACTTCAGAACAGGTGAGGCAGCCAGCTCAATGTTTGTAGGCATATGTATGATTCTGATGTTGCTAGACTTCACTAGGAAAGTTATTTCTTAGCAACTATCTAAGTCTTTTAGGAGACTGACTTTCTGTCGGCAAGTGGTAGGCTATTTCAGTGTTCTCTTGTTGCTGATCTGTGAACTATTCATTCTTCAGTTCTGTGTACAATATTATATTGCTATAAGGGTTATTCTTACTATACAAGTAGATAGATACCTTTTGGGAGGCAGACTTTTGACTTTCACTTATCATGTTAGATGTCTGTTCCTCTATGGAAACTTAGTTTCTCAGGCGTTGTAGATAATCATGTTACTACAACTTGTTTGCATTTCATACTATGTATGTAGGAATACTTTCATATGCCTAATGTTTAAGTATATGTTGGATGTATGTATTTGTAACTTCATATGAATATACGATGCTAGGACTATGCTTCGTAATATTCTTTTTATGTGCATACAAACTAACTTTGCATAATGCTATTATGTTAAAGTATTATAATATGTATCGTTTAATTAATATATTTTATGGGTATTTCATGTTTGGTATATTGATTTGTCACATGCAAACCTACCAATATGAAGTGTTATGCTATTGTGCGCGCATTGGCACCTCGCCTATTGGTCACATTAGTAGCAGAGGTGTAATGGTACAGACATTATCCACAATGGGTATAGGGTATATGGTGCTAAACCTTTTCAGTGTATTGTGGATGAGCGTTCCACGGTAATGCATGGAAAACCTGGCACAGATACTGGTCACGGCTTGTAAGCCCGGATGACCTGGTACTATTATAATACCATTACCGACCCTGTGAGCTGCTAACCAACTTTGGATGGAGCGGCTGTACGACTCAGAATTTCGGTATTAGCGACATGGACATAGGACGGCAGAAATGTAATAATTACAGGCTTGTGAGACAATTGAAAAGCCCGTCCCAGACTAAGACCGTAGGACAGAGATATGGAAGAAGAAGGAGGATGGTGAACGCAGTAGAACTGGAAGATAAACGTGATCAGACTGTCATTGTATATGTGTGTGCTAAGATATGTTTTACTTAGGACTGCACTGATGTAGAACTAGATATAACACATTCTTGATTTCTTTCAAGCTCTTACAAAGAGCGCCTATGTTTAAGATCTCAAGAACTGGAGACGACTAGGTAGTGCCAGGACTGACAGGCGTCAGAATACCAGCAAGCTGTTTTGTTTCTACTGGAGAGTGGGGATCTGGACCACAGATCCTGATAGTTCAAGTAACATTGAAGTTATGTAATATTTGTCATCACTATCAATATGTTATATGATTTCATCATCATTGTGACGAGTTCACCTTGGGTAGCGAGAGTGAACCACACCCTAGATGTCTCTGGCACTCCCGTGTATTCTAGCCCCAGGGGTTGGATGAGCAGATACACCTTTTTCCTCTGTGGTTGATCTCATATTAGTTAATTACGTCTACAAGCCCCTCCAGATTCTAGACCCCCACTAACTACCTACACCTGTGGAACAATGAACACTGAGGCATCGTCCGAGACCACACTCAATCATTATACAAAGAGCAAGTCAACTTACATAAAGTTTATTCTACCCTTGAGAATATAGAACTGAAATGAACATCCTGATAGAAGAATCTATTTACACAAATAGAAGATAGAGTAGAGATAGACTCAGAGATGTAGGTATCTTCATCGAGTTGAGAAGTAGATTGGATGCAGATGTCCCGTCCAGTCGGTCCGCCACTCACCCGGCTTCCTTCCAGTGAGATGACCAGAACCTTGGATACCACTCTGTCTCCAGAGCGTGGATCCACAACACTAGAGTCACTGCTGAACCACACTTCACTGGACCAACTGCCTCTCTATCACTCCCACGGAGTCACTGTTAATACACTTCTCGAACAATACCAGTTGGGAGACAATCTTCCTGGACTTGACTCCAAGTAGTCGTTACTTCGATGAACTTAACGAATCACTGACCAATCTAATGGTCTGTCACTCATCACACAGTCTTACTGCAGAACCGCTATGGTATTGACCAATTTAATGGTCCCTTTATCACAGCACCGGAACATGAATGGAAAAGTATCACAGACCAATTCAATGGTCTCCTACAGTCACACTGCTTGTAGAATCAGATATGGCTACTAAAATGTTACTGAGTTCTTGGATAACACATTTGATAATCTTGATACTGCAACAGTACATTAATAGAATCAGACATCTATTTCACAGCAACAATTCAGGTTGGACTATAATCCCATAGTCCCTTCCACCGGGTTACCTTGACACACGTCACTACTTGGTGAAGTTCTTCTCAAGACCTGCCACTAGAGCTGTCCAAAGAACCATTCAAGTGTCTGAAGATCAGTTACTTCTGCGTTTAGGCAGAACCCCCGTCAAACTAGACGGACCGGTGTTCCCTGTCGTTGAGCATGATTACTCAACATGCTGAACTGTTCATAGCAAAACAGAGTGTCGTCTATTTATCAGAATAATCACAAACCAACACTTCTCACACGGGCACCTTCAGGGTGGTTGTATGTCTTGAGGCAACCTTCACTCATGGTGAATCAACTTGGGTACCTGATGTGGTTGAGTCTGGCGTGATAAGTAAAGAACTGAACCCTTCGCTCTGTCACACGAAGTGGTTTCCTGCCAACAACATTATAGTTGACTGGTTCCTCAACAGGCAAACTCCTGAAAAGGAAGAGCGACCGGTGAGAGTATACTGGCCCAAACATAAGTCCACATGCATCCTACCAATAACTACTCATCTCTCAGTCATGCTACTTAGTTATGCATATAACTAAAGCATTATCTCTATATGGAGAGTAGTATAGCATGGGTTCACCAATGTCAGCTGGCCTCACAGAACAGCCCGTCAAACAGAGCAAGAAATCAGAATGACGAGTCTGATCTTTAGTCTCACCTCTCCCTAATCCTCTACCAGTCGTCGCTAACGCCAGTAGTGATATAAGGCTGTTATTATAGTTCTAAGTTAATCGAACTAAACATAGGTAAAGAGTCCCTAGACTCGGTCCTAACATCATCAATGTACATTAAGAAACATAAGCTGGATCAATATCCCATCCCTCGGGATATAGGAATAGGACATGATCTCATCCACTATGTACACAAGCCTGTTTGCTGGTGGGACCACCTGCCCCTGCCCTAGCAAACTCTTCTTATCAGACTCTGCCTTAGAGTCAAGAAGCCTTCTTGAGAATACATGTTCCCCACATGTTCCAAGGGTAATCTTCCAGTTCTGTCCTCCCCAAGTGGTTTAGCCTTGGCCTGGATGGAACTTCATCGTTGTCTTGGCCTACCAACCCATACTTTCATAACTTGCTTCCACATCCCCCATATTCTATATTTCCCCAGTCTCATGCAGCCTCCTTGCATCCTTCCATACTTCCAGCACCTGAGCATTCACTCGCACTAGCGCCAGTACGAAAGAGACAGGATAGCTGAGACAAGATTTCAGAACTCACATTTATATCGCGACGGCACGCAGTGTTATCTCGCGACGACCTATTCGGCGTTCGGACTTACTCCAGGAAGTATCACATGCCATAATCTAATATATATGCACACAATGTCCCATCATATATATATATATAAAGATAGCACCAAAGCAACTTACCTTGCCACAGAAATCCGCTTTTCCACACAAAGAATTCACTATTAAGTTATTACACCATAGTTACATCATTCCTGGTGGCACAGAACTAAGTTCTTCCTTTACTTAGTAACTAAGCACAATTTTGTCTGAAACTCCACCTACCAACTTACCTGGTTTTCTAACCGTTCTTCGGGCTTCCTCAACTGACTGAACTAATCTAGGTTTCCATCCGGCACAAGTAACTAGGTTTTATTCTAACACAGCAACCTAATAGATGTAACGATTGTCAAAATATGGTACACATATTTGAAACCCCAATCGCCTACAACACAATACGGCGTTTCTAACAGCTGTTTCGCAAGCACACGGTAAACAAACACGATTCGCCATCAACTGCGTTATCGATCGGTTTGCTAATTAGTATGCAAGGACATCCGCATAGGTAATGAGGTTAGAACAATGGCGTGTGTAACACACGTACAAAGTTACATGATTTAAACAATTATCTACCTGCATTGGACAACCAGATCTCCAGACAGCTCCGAACTGTTTCAAGGGCTTCTCATCTTCCTTGATCTTACAGTCAGCCGAATAATGGTTGAGGGGAGACGCACACAAAACGGCTCACATTCGGCCTGCGTCTATTCTGTGGCAACGACAGTAAGTGAATGACTGATTTAGCCACATTCCCGCTTCGTGCCAACTCAATGCGCACTAGAAGCGAGTGCTTCTCGAGAAAAGATACTTTCTCGGGAAAACCGTCATTCCCCGCCTAGAGTTTCTAGATCTCTCTGCACGAGAATTTAGAGCGATACCCCGCATCACGGGTTACTCGAATTTCGGTGTTTCGAGAATATTCTAGATCGTAAGTCCTTCATCGGCTTCCCTCAGTCTATTCTTAGCTGGGAAAGTCCCCGATGACGCGCCAAAATAGTGCGGAATCCTGACGACCCAAGACAGATAATCGCGTTTCGTCACAATCATCATCTTGAAAAACATAAGATGTCTAATATGATTAGTAATTAAAGTTATTGTAGTTTGAATCATCTCATAGTTCAGTGTTATATTTTTAGTTCCAATTGTGCATACGTGTTGTGTGTGTACATTGGTGGTAGTTCACTTAAACACCAAGGAAGGGAGCAGTCAGGGAGAAAAACCTGAACTGGGATAGTTGTCAATTACACTTCAATTTAGACTTAAAAATCTATCCAAGCTAACCTTCTCTTTCCTATTTCTTGGCGAATATTCAGCACAGTTCATTTCAATTTTGTAACGAGCCACTTGGAGCTGTACGTTGGATATTCAGGGCTTAATCTATAGTTCAGCCATATAGATTTTGTCCCTAGTCAGTTTCTGACTATTTGGGGTCGCTCGCCAGTGAATAATACTTTCATCTAGCCTGTGGGGCAATCCGACTTCTGACAGTAATGATCTATTTCCATTAGTTTATCTTCTTAGAATTGTATGTCATCTTCTATTTTAATTAGTTTGTCTCCTTATATTTGCATATAATGTTTCATGTTCATTAGTTTGTCTCCTTACATTTGTATGTCATATTCTATTTTCATTAGTTTGTCCACTTATATTTGTATGTAATGTTCTGTTTTAATTAGTTGTGTCTCCTTATATGTGTATGTAATGTTCTATTTGTATTAGAGTGTGTCCTTACATTTGTATGTGATGTCTATTTTAATTAGATTATCTCCTTATATTTGTATGTAATGTTTTATTTTAAATTAGTTTGTCTCCTTATATTTATGTGTAATGTTCTATTTTCATTAGCTTGTCTCCGTATATGTGAATGTAATGTTCTATTTTCAAGCACTCGCTGGTAGCTACGCTAGCTGTCAAACCTATTGGCATCTAAGACACCGTTGTCTCCAAGCACTTCTTAGTCTGTTCGTTCACGGTATATGGGCTAACAACAGAGCACATTCTTTATAACATTTCAGATTTCTCTTTCTGACATTCAATTATAATGAATTATTGGATAAAATACTTGTAGCCTTGTTAAATGTAGCGTCTGATTTATTAATTCCAAGCAATTCCTAACCTTTACGTTCACGTTCTATTGCTAACAACAGAGCACATTCTTTATAACATTTCAGCGTTCTATTTCTATATAGAATTGGCAAATATAAAAGATATGATAATTGGCAACACATGGTTTAAATACCATAAAAGATGACTATACACATTGAAAAACCCTGATAAGAAAATACGCAACCACATTGACTACATACTTATTAATAATAGATTTAGAAATGCTTTAATTAATGTAAAGACAATGCCTGGTGCTGACTGTAATAGTGATCATGTACCACTATGTGGACAAATAAAAGTAAGATTAAAGAGAGGGAAAAAATGGTTAAGAATGTGAGACTTAATGAAGAGATTCTGAAATTAGATAAAGAAATTCAAGAACAATACAGAGTGACTGTGAAAAATAGGTATAATGCAATAGCTAAAATACAGAGTATAAATGAACAATGGGAAATGTTAAGGGACTTCATTCATCGAACTAGCAAAGAAATATTACCGAGTGAAGCCCAATAGCTAAGAAAAAATGGATGAATAAAGAAATGTTAATGTTGATGGACAAAAGAAAACAGAGTATAAATGACAAACAAGAATATGCTAAGATAAATAACGAAATAAAAGATAAATGTGTGAAGGCAAAAGAAAGTTGGTTAAACGAACAGTGCAAAAAAAAAAATGAATTAAATGCCATTAAAGATACAAAAGATATGCACAGACAAATCAATGAGCTAACGGGAAGAAAAATAAGAATAAATACAGGGTGTTTGAAATTTTAAAAAAACCGGAAAGATATATTCTTGGAGGAAGGTGCTATAATGAAGAAGTGGAATCAGTATATAAGAGAATTATATGATGGAGAAAGGGAAGAATTAACTGAAGAAAGTAACTTAGAAGGCCCACCTATTCTAAAAGAAGAAGTCTCTGACGCTATAAAACATAAGAACAAAGGATAAAACAGCTGGGCCAGATGAAATCACAATAGAAGAATTAGAAGTATTGGGAGAATTTGGAGTAGATATATTAACCAAAATGTTGAATGATATTTACAGCAGTGGATATTTACCGAGCGATATGCTGAAATATGTATTTATATCTATACCAAAAAGACCAGGAGCAATTGAATGTGAAGATTTTCGTACAATTAATCTCATAAACCGTATCACTAAGCTTCTACTCGGAATCATAATGAGAAGAACCAGAAAGAAAATAGAAATGAAATTAGTGATCAACAGTATGGATTTGTGGAGGAAAATGGCACAGACAATGCAATATATACATTACGGACACTAATAGAAAGGTCAATCGAGAAACAGAAGGACATATATTTGTGCTTCATAGATTATACAAAGGCATTTGATAAGTAAAACATGATGAACTGAATAAAATGTTAGAAGATATCAACATTGATACGAAATATTTAAGAATAATAAAGAATATTTATTGGAACCAAGTAGCAGCCATTAAAATGGGAAATAAAGAGGGTAGTTACGAACAGATAAATCTAGGAGTACGACAGGGGTGTGTCGTGTCACCCGATCTCTTCTCCCTATATAGCGAAGTGATAATGAGAGAGATCAAAGCGATGCCAGGAAAAACTAATTGGAGGTTATAATATAAATAATATACGCTATGCCGATGATACAGTATTGGTGGCGGATAATTCAACAGACCTACAACAATTGTTGGACATTGTAGTACCAAAGAGTGCAATGAAAGGACTATCCTTGAATATCAAGAAAACAGTAACAATGGTGATATCAAAGAAAATGGTGACAACAAAATGTGACATAGAAATAGAAGGAAAAATTCTTAACTAAGTGGATAATTTTAAATACATAGGGGCATTTATGCCGGTCTCCCTGGCTGAGGTGTTAGCAGCTTTCTCCGTAACCCCGAATACTCTCGTGGTTGACGTGAGCGCACGAGAATTTGAAGGGGTTCGAGTCGCGTCAGCCGGTCGCTCAGAAAGTCGTGGCGTGCTGATGAGCGTAATCTAGCCTAAGAATCAACATACAGCTGAAAGATGCTGGTGTTGACCCCATTATCCTGAAACAGGATGGAAATGCGGAAAAAGGGGGGGGGGGGCATTTATAACATCAGGTGGAAGATGTACAACAGAGATTAAGAGCAGAATAGGGCAAGCAAAGGCCGCATTTCAGAAAATGAAGAGTATCTTATGCAATATGTCACTATCACTGAATGTAAGAAAGAGAGTGCTGAAATGCTATGTAAAATCAGTTTTGCTGTATGACAGTGAATTTTGGAATGTCAACTGTCATTTTGGAATGTAAATGGACAAATTAAGAAGAAATTAGAAGCAACAGAGATGTGGTTCCTGAGACAAATGTTGCGAATTCCTTGGACTGCCAGAGTAACTAACAACTACTGCCTGATACAGGCTAAGAAAACTAGAACATTATATACAACAATAAGGAAGAGACAAACATCTTTCTTCGGTCAAGTGATGAGAAGAGAGGCATTGGAGAACATCGTGACAACTGGAAAGATCGAGGGGAAGAGAGGCAGAGGCAGACTAAGAGAAATGATTCTGGATGGATTGAGACGGTGGCATGGAGGAATACCATCAGCACAGTTGATCCAGAACAACAAAGACCGAGATCTGTGGAGAGCCATGAACGCCTAGGCCAGCTGGCAGGGTAATTGATGATGATTCTCTTTCTGACATTCAATGATAATGAATTATTGGATTAAGATACGTGTAGTCTTCTTAAATGTAGCGTTTGATTTATTTATTCTGTTTTTAAGCATACATTCATGACTCTTAACATACCTCGGTCTTTGATATTCTGGATCAACTCTGCTGATGATATTCCTCCATGCCACTATCTCAGTCTATCCAGTATAATTTCTCTTAGTCTAACTTTGCCTCTTTTCCCATTTATCTTTCCAGTTGTCACGATGTTAAAGGAAGACAAAATGGAACCAATCCTCTTCTCCTAAACTTTACACAATTTCTGACATGGTTGCCTATGATGTTACACACATATCTCGATGATATACCAGTAGTTAACATATCAATCTGGAGCCCGTTACTTAGCAGATTTTGCGCCAAACAGTCAGTAGGTTTGGAAAAAAAAATTGCTGGCTTAAAATGGGAAGTAGCGGTATGTCACAGTTACGACATAAAAGTTGTTAACATGGTAGCAGACATGTTGTAGTATAACGCAATGTCAATATTTCGGTGATATATAATCCCATGGCAGATACGGAAAGTTCGCTTAGGACGATTAATCATCCCATGACAATTAATCAGTTAACTACAGTTATTATTTTTTTTTCCGCATATCCTTTACAGGAAATCGCTGTCAACACCAGCATTTTACCGCTGTCGTTGATTTCTTGGCAGGATTACGCTCAGTAGTTTGCCATTGCTTTCTGAGTGGCCGGCTCATTTGTCCTGTAAGTTACCAATGCGGCGAGAACCGCTCCCAATTATCGCGCGCTGCATTACCTTGCGTGGATAAACGGGATTTCGGAGAAAGTCGTTTAACCCCTAGGCCAGGGAGACATTCTTTATAACAAAGATAAATGTGATGAGCAGCAATCTAACCTAGCACGTACTCATTGGTAAGTTGTGTCGCTGTGGTCCTGGTATGTTGTAAACAAGGGGTGGCCATCCTTTTCAGCAGGCGGGCAAAATGTCACAAATAATATTTCCTACCGGGCCACAAACCTAATTTATTTTTTTGTTTTGGTTAATTAAAGTAAACAAGCAAGCGTGCTACAGCTTCCACCACATCGTCGTTTCCCACTCCGCGGGCCGCGACATGACTCCCGGCGGTTCGCATGCGGCCCGCGGACCTCGTGTTGGCCACCCCAGTTGTAAACAATCTATAACCATGTGTTGGTTTATCAATCTTCTTTGGCTTCCTGCGTAGTGTTCTTGTTTGGCCACCCCTCTTTAAATTTGCTGCTCTAGCAGTCTGGCCATTGTTGTAGATTCACAGTATTGTAGATTGATAAGCCAACACAGAACTGGCGTCGTTAGCCGCTACACGCTGCGGGATTTGCTGAGGAGGGGATCCGAGCACTTATGGACTGAATGGTTCGATGTGCAATGAGGATGATCTGTCGACTAACTAACTAACTAACTATAACCATGTGTGCGGGACCAGATATATTCTGATCTAGAAAGTCGGGTAATTTATGGCAATTGCTCCGGCCGATTGGTTCTTCACACCAATGGGCCGAGAAGAGCCGAGATCTGGGGGGGGGGGGGGGGGGGGGGGTAATAGCGGTACGTTGGCAAGTCCGTAGTTAAAGACTGTGAACGACATAACAATGAAGTCTGCGAGTAGTAAGATTCGTGCAAAACGATTATCGAATGCGGATTCAATCCACAAAATCCACATAATATTTTGCTCTATGAATCTATAGAGGTCATGGGTGTGACGTAAAATAAGCAATCCGGAAATTTTAAATCTCTCGCGCAAAAGGCAGATAATCACTACCGGTTTTACATTACTGAGGGGTGCTAAATAGTTTTCTTCACTAAAGGAGATAATTATTACCGCTGGTAGGTACTAACTGGGAGATAATTATTACCGATTGTAGGTACCAACACGGAGATAATATTACTGATGGTAACTAATAAGGGGGAGATAAACGTTGTCAGTTTTTATCCTTGTTAAGGGGGATAAATCATGTTGCATTTCGTTGGTAAAAGAAGATAATAATTGCCGATTGTGGGTAATAAGGGAGAGATAATTATTGCCTATTTTCGTGACTAAGGGGAGCTCAGTTGTGGTGTTTCTTGTGTGGCGTGTTCTATTTAGATGTATGTGTATGCGTGGCGTTATCTACTAACCGCCGCGTCAGCACTGCAGGGCCTTTTGCAAAAGTAAACTCAGTTCTGTTTCGCAACCCAGTCTGGCCACTTAATGCTGGCAATTTAATGCCGTTTTCACAAAACACCACGACGTCTGCGCATGCGTGGAATTTGCTATGTGGGCGTCTCGGATTCGTGGCATTGTCTACAAACCATGACGTCAGCACCGTGATACCGTGTGCACAATGTAGGCAGTGTATAAATAGATAGCGTCTTTTGTGAGCAGTCATTCTGTGCCAGCCGTTCGTGTCACAACAAATCTTTCACCGGTGGTAAATAGTCATTTCCTAGTATTGACTTGGAGAACTGCCAATGGAATAGTAACCATTGTTCACGTACTGGCTTGGTGAACTGACACACCTGGTTGTCACCTTCGCCACAGAGATATTTGTGAAACAGGTTGGTGTGGCAAACACTATCACTGTATCGTTACCAAAACAGTGCTAATATAACAGCGCTTATCATTGTTATGCTTATCACATAACAGCGCCTATCGTTGCTCGTCTAGAACAAGTTCACCCGTGTTGAATTATTCAAGATTTCAAGTCAGTGCTGTGCTGACACGAGATTAACACTGTTTGAACTTCCCACATTTTGAATTATTCATGTAATAAAGACATTGCTGTGTCATCATCAAAGTGGAAAACAGTCATAAGCTAGTGTATAACACAAAAAGGTTTGTTCTGTTATTATTGTATCTCTCTCAGAATATTGTACTATGTAGCCCATTAATTTTGATTGGGAAGGGGGGGGGGGATATTCTTTTAAGAACATATAAATTTTTCTTCGTGTGACGTCTATCGTGTGATGTCACATTCGAGTTCCTCAATTTTCAAGGACACTAACTTTTTGATTTTGAATTTTCCCCTGCTACTTGTGTTAAAGTGTGCTTGTGTGTGTGTGTGTGTGTGTGTGTGTGTGTGTGTGTGTTTGTGTGTGTGTGTGTGTGTGTGTGTGTGTGTGTGTGTGCGTTCGTGCGTGCGCGCGCTCGTGTGTGTGTGTGTAAAACACTAGTTAGAATATTTTAAATCTTAATTTAAAAATTAAAAATCACTTGAAATAATATTTGTTATCAAACATATTATTGGTATCGAACGCTTAAGTTTTTGTATTTGAATATTGTTCACAACAACTTGTTAGAAGTATGCATAATAGACATCAATCAGAATATTAGCATTTTAAAATTTTAACATCTTGAAATGTTTTTTTGTTTTTTTCAGTACTGGAAATGTGTAAATTTTAAAACGTTAAGAATGCAAGGAATTTTAAAGTTCAAAACTTCAAAAATTAATTATGACCATTTATTCTGTGATAAATAACCATTCACAAGTTTTCTTCGTCCTGTTATTTCACAGGTGATGTCCGTGTCTGATCTTTGATAAACAGTGACACAAATATCGATTTTTGAGACTAGTGCTGCTACCAACGTCACAAACAGCTTTGTGTGATATTCATTATCATCGCGTTATTGGCATTCAGTCCTCGCAAAAACCATTGCTGTACCTTACACCAGATCATTTGCGATTGTAAAGGAAAAATGCGGAGCTGTAGTCAGAGCTTGCTTCAAAGATTTGTAAAACCCGACTACACGTAATCAAGAACAATATATTTTTGAATTATTCAGACATTGTATTAATAACATTATACCAAAACTTTTGCGATTTTAAAGATGAAACTTGTAGTTGTCGTCAGTGCTTACTTCAAAGATATGTAAAGCCTGAAAATATATAATGTAGAACAGTGGTTCTCAACCGGTCGGAAATTCCACCTCAGGGGGGAATTTTAGGGTTTCCAGGGTGGGGGGGGGGGGAGAGAGAGAGAATGGAGACCATTTCAAGATCGCATTAATACAAGAACCGATTACTTGATATTGTTTTTCCCTTCATACTTTACAGTTATGTACGTCTCATCCTTCTAAAATTCATTTTGTAAAGTAAGTAGACCCACAAATCACGTTTTATGTGGATGTCTAGACTCGTTTTAGTATATGCTATTAAATGTACCTTCCATTTTACGTATACTGTGTAGGGGTGGGGGATTTTTAGGTAGGAAATATGAAAGGGCGAAGGAATGACGTTCTGAAAATATGGTGAAAGGGGGGGGGGGGGCCACGGGCCAAATGTTTGATAGGAAGGGGTGAATGACGTTCTGAAAGTATGGTGAAGAGGGGCACGGGACAAGAAAGGTTGAGAACCACTGATCTAGAACACTACAGTTTTGAATTATTCAGACATTGTGGTAATAACCGTATGGTGACAGTGTGGAGCTGTCATCATCTGAAAAGAGTTTGACTTACTAAATATTCAGACTTTGTGTTAATAACAGCTCTTGCGTCACTTTGTTGGCATAGTCATCATCCCGTTCAAGAATCACCATGACCACTAACCAGAATGCTGTCCACCTGTTTGCTACTTGTTGCCAGTTCGTCACACTGTCTCATAATCTAGCCCTCCACATGCCTACAGTACACTGCACCATTGATATAGTTTACAGATGTCACATCTGCAGTGATTTGTACAAAATAAAAGACACACTACAACGACACATAATAACACATCACCAGACACCCTCATCGTCAACACCATGGATACTACAACCGCATTATCAACACTAATGAACACTATACCCACATCGCGACAAAGCTAAACACACCTCTAAAACAGAAGCACACAAACAGAAAGATTCTTGACCTTCTGATAGAAGAGGAAGTAGACATCTTATTAGCGGAGGAGCCAGAGACACTACAAACCATTGTAACTGATATCCATCAAACATATAGAGAAAATTGGCATGCTATTGGGGCACATCACAAGATTAAAAAACATGTCTCTCTACACTTTTTATATTACCCCACAGAAACAACACATTATCGACTGGACATATACATTGTATAAGATTTTCATAACTCAAAATAGTAGATTAAAGATCAAATTTAGCCATCATACAGTACTTAGACGTAGAGAAACACACTATCACGCTTCTTTCATGCTTCTTCTAATAACGCATCTGTGTTAGAATTCCCACACCTAATCAATAATAAATATGACTTGCCGATTTTATCACAACAGTACATATTCTTACCTATGACATGAAACAACGTCCAAACACCAAATACGCAATAGGGACAGTAGCTAGCTCCTGTTTTTATGTGTATCATATTCCCGAATTCCCCATAGGTTGTTGTTTATCTTACATTCCAGAATACATCACGCAAAACAAGGTCATTAATATATTAGAACATGACTCAAACAACACAGCGTACACAAATATCTGCTCTTTTATATGTGTAGCTTTATTCAAAGGTTGCTCGTTCGAATCCAAGGAAACCCACTCAACGTTTAGCTACCTAGTGTTAAGAACATTACAATATTACTTCGTTAGTTAATTTTCTTTGCGTTAAATTAATTGATATCCCCAATTTAGAACAATGTTGTGTGTGTGTGTGTGTGTGTGTGTGTGTGTGTGTGTGTGTGTGTGTGTGTGCGAGCGTGCGTGTGTGCGTGTGTGTGTATTAAAGGAAGGATTTACAATTCACACAAACGTTAGTTAATTAATTGTGGAGCAACATATTAAAGTATACACTATTTTTGTCTATCCCAATAGAGTGACCTATGGCGATGCACGCGATATTGATGGTACTGCTCTACCTGCTGAAACAAAGTCTACTAAATTGTTAGCTAAACATGTTCTTATATGCCCCCCCCCCTTTCACCATATTTTCGTACCTCTGTATGATGAGACAAACAGGTCTGACACAAGAACCCACGGATCTAACAGTCTCACCATCACGGGTCATATAGACCCAGCTAGCAGGCATAGTTTTCAGCTCTGTAGTTATCTTCAGTTTACAATGAACAACTGTTACTACCTCTGGTTATATACCAGTGCAAATAAACCAGTTTAAACTGATGTCAACGAGTTTAATGTAGAACAAATCGACCTACTTTACGGTCTGAAGAAATACATGTTTAGAGACGGTTTAACGTTAGTAACGTGTGACTAATCGACCTCAAATCCGGTCATCGACCAGTTGTTTATTTGAAAAGGGCTGCATAATATGTGGCATGCTCGCCCAGACATTTCATCATGATGAAATAAATGGCATACAGACAACATGTGTCAATACATCTGGTAAAACTTGTGTGTTATACATAAGCTGTCTGTAAGAATGACGCTCTATAAACTTGATCAAATCTGTGTGTAAGGGCGGCAGACCAAATAAATTAAAATATTCACATTTGTCTGACTCATCATAATACATGGCTATCCAGTGGGAACATGGTTTATCAGTGGAGTCAGTGTTTACGACCAATGCCACTGCTCTTGTTCTATCTATGGTTAATGCACCTGATTACAAGCATACTCTAGCCTGAACCCGACGAACATACATATCAGCTAGTAGTATTCCTATAATATGTTGTTTATCCATTATGAGGCATAATCGGTAAGCGTTTGTTTGGAACTGAATAAAGGTCCACTCCAAGGCATCTCAAACTGATCAAAATTGAGTAAACTAGGACTTAGATCAAAGGCATACAGAGGATAGCCATACTTAAATTGATTATATTCAATTGAATGACCGCCGTCTTTGCCCACCAGATCGCTAGATTAGTACCAAAATAGGCGCATACGTATTGGTTACGGTCAAAGTCCATTATCAATGGTTTGCTGGTGGTAGATCGTCAATCGACAGTTCAGATACGTTCAGATACCTCAGGCCAAACGTTTTGAAAATTAAACGGATTAGCCTTGAAAGTAAAATTAAAGGCTGCTGGCGTAATTAGCTCAATCATGATGCGGGGTGGTGTTTGACTCATGAACAGATTGTCTTGTGTGTGTAATAACTTCCCGTTAGGGATAGCTTATGTCTTTAGTACCATTAGTTTTATCGAAAATTTCGCGATGGTTCTCATCAAGGCTATCTCGTTGGCGAGAGAGATGGTCGGATTTAGTTTGGCTTTACGAGTCACCAACGTGGTGTGTGCCATAATTGATTAATAACAATTCTTATCGTTGGGGACAGTAAAGGCAATGAATGAATCACCCCAAAAAACGAGAAGTAGATTGTGAGCTTTACTAAAACACAACTACAAGAGATAAATTGGACGTTGCGGCCAAAGCCTTCGTCAGCACAGGACAAACAAATACAAACCAACACAAACCTACATGAAACACACTATGACAATATTAAACTATTGAACTAATTAAATGTACTCATCTGATTCCGTGTCCTTGCTTGGAAAGACTGACGCGCGTAGGGCTCCAGTGGATTAATAGGGGACAGTAAAGTAAAGGTAGATTTAGCCGGTGTTAATTTAATCTTCACATCCACGCCGTTTATCACGTAGCGGTCTTGCACAAACATATCAGCGTGTAGTCAACCCATCATAGCTATTGCTTTAATCTCACTGGTTAGTTGACGTCGTATTCTTAGTCGTTTGTTATTATTACTTCGAGTCACATCGAGGAACATGGCCGTATCATAGTAATAGTGAGCAGCTGACAGGTGGCTCTTCTTCGCTTCCTCTCTATGGTTCAGCGTCCCTTCTACGTAGGCTCTATACGGATATGTATTTTCACTGCGGGTGATTAGCGTGTCGTTTAAAGAGACTTCCACTTGAGAAAATAAACTGTACAAGTAATAATTGACTGGGGCGACTTCAGCTGTGGTTAGTAGTTTTTCGCCATTAGGCACTGTGACTTTAGCTCTTGCGTGAAAGAAGGTGTTAAACAGATCTACATACTCCTCACTGGTACCACATATGGAAAATTTTATGTGTGCTCCTAGTGCCAGAGACGCGAGCGGGTGTATCTCTAGAAAATACCTCTCTTCTACGGCAGTCTGTGTGGGAAGAATGCTAAACAGATCCAAAACCAGAATGAAGACACTCACAAGAGTGGTGGGTGGGGGTGAATCAGAGCCATTATGAGCACGACGAGGGGCAGCGGTCAGTGTTATACGTTTACTAGGCTCACCAGCTGACGCTGGTCGTCTCTTTCTTCTAATACCACTACCTTTAGTCTCTAAAGGACTCTCCAACTTTCCCACCAACTAAAGCGTCTAGGGTCACTTTCAAACCCGTACCGGCACATTATCTGATTAAGATCTTACCGTCTGTTTTTAACCAGGGTAGACTAGTGTGACCTATTCCACTAAAGAAACTACCAATATAACGTCCTCCTTCAAAATCTTGCCACCCACAAATACCGGCATATCTAGCTTGTTTGCAATAAAAGTCTTCGTACAATTTAGGACTTCTACGTAACGCCAAGTATTTCATCATTATTCTAGGTCTGGATGTTTCCCAGTTCGAAAATGTAACGCCAGAACATAAATTCCCTTGGTGAATGACATCTTTGTGCCCATATGGGTAGTTAAAAGTATTTCCACCGTGTCTAAGAAATAACGACTCAACTAAGCTTAGTGTGGTCTAAATCCCATCTAGAATGGTCCGTGCACGGGAATAAGTTACACAGAATGTACGTCCAATAAAATGCTACCTTTGCATATGATACTCTAAATGTTACTTCTGTGTTACCTTTTCAATCTGTTGTTACAATTGACCCTAGATCAATGAATCTCGATACATAATTAAGTATTACTTGAGCATTATGTTACCTTACACCGCAATTAATAAACACTCACAACACTGGGGCTAGTTTTCACGTCTCTATAAGGAGGTCAGCATGTCCAATGGATAAGAGCGCTTGTTCTTAAATTTCCGGTGTGCTGATGCCTAGGTATCAGGTTCCATCATAACCTGACAGTTGGACTAAAATGTTGACTTCTCTTTCTTGATCCATGGCTTGCGGACGTAAATTATAAGTACCTCAGAAGACAGTGGGTTCTCCTGATGGTGAGGGACACTGGTGATGTGGAAAGCTAATCCATACTCAATAACAAGTCCAGTGCACAAGACGTAGTAGCACGCGTATGGATTACGCTTAGGTTCAAAGCTAGCGAACGCAAATAATTGTAAAATATTTATAGAGACAATATGCGCAGACGGGCAAAATTCTTTGGCACATTATGTTGGAAAATACATTTGACAACTTTGAAACAACTGGCAACTTTGATGGAAACAGAGCAATGGTAAGGCAGAGAGGTAAATATCGTGGTGGTCTGGAAACACGGCATAACTGGCACATGAACGCATATCTAATATTAGATTGATTTTCTTGTGAGATAGCAAATCATGCCTATCCACGCTTATCGGCATAACATATAACACTGATACTGCTGATGATGTTGTGACACTACGGAATTTTAGACATCCCCATTATCTTTTACTAGGCACAACAACAGTTCAAAAACTGTAACGTTGGATCGACTGACACGCACAAAAACAGCTTGACAGCTCTAAAGATAGAAAGTCGTGTCCTAGAAACACACAACACAAGCGTTAGTTGATGTCACATCTATAAATAACTTGGACGTCTCTTGGCAACCATTCATGAAATCATGAATTACTCTACCAAAACAACTGTGTGATTGGTCAACTTTCATCTGTCACGGTAAAATTGAAGGCTAGAGAAAATTACTTGTGCTGTTGCGATGGAAACACCACAAATATAGTATACACACCTTCTAGAAAATTCTTGACACACGTCTGTCACAAGAGAGGAGAAATTTTATTGGATGATGGTGGCGTGGCTATGACGTCAGGACAAGAGTTGGTGACGTGGTCAGCGCAGTTCAGCCTGGTTAAAACAGAGCCAGCGGTTTGAAACCTCAACATTACATCTTTCGCCATGACTAAGAGAGACATAACAGTCTAAATATTGAGCACAACCCACTACTGGCAACGTCGATCGCATTCTGGTATGAACCTAAGGCCTATCCACGTCAATATGGAAGCACTATACTCGAGTTTCGCCCTCATTTGAGCTCGTCAGTAGTGCATATCCCTGACCGGATCCGGAAACAGTCCCGGATCACGCGTGAGAAGCGGGTGTGCAACCACGCGGCACACACTGGACACACCAAACTATCACAACAGAACCTCACAACGCTACCCATCGTAGGCTGTGCTCAAGATTGCCCAATCGCCGCGACCGACGTCCGTCAATCGATGGGACCCGAACGATCAGGACTTCTCACTGGCAAGGAACACCAGGCCTCCTAAATCCAGTGAGCAATAATCATTGATTATGTGGTTGTTTCGGGATTTGAAATTTAAATATTGAGCACAACCCACTACTGGCAACGTCCGATCGCATTCTGGTATGAACCTAAGGCCTATCCACGTCAATATGGAAGCACTATACTCGAGTTTCGCCCTCATTTGAGCTCGTCAGTAGTGCATATCCCTGACCGGATCCGGAAACAGTCCCGGATCACGCGTGTAGAAGCGGGTGTGCAACCACGCGGCACACACTGGACACACCAAACTATCACAACAGAACCTCACAACGCTACCCATCGTAGGCTATGCTCAAGATTGCCCAATCGCCGCGACCGACGTCCGTCAATCGATGGGACCCGAACGATCAGGACTTCTCACTGGCAAGGAACACCAGGCCTCCTAAATCCAGTGAGCAATAATCATTGATTATGTGGTTGTTTCGGGATTTGAAATTTAAATATTGAGCACAATCCACTACTGGCAACGCCGATCGCATTCTGGTATGAACCTAAGGCCTATCCACGTCAATATGGAAGCACTATACTCGAGTTTCGCCCTCATTTGAGCTCGTCAGTAGTGCATATCCCTGACCGGATCCGGAAACAGTCCCGGATCACGCGTGAGAAGCGGGTGTGCAACCACGCGGCACACACTGGACACACCAAACTATCACAACAGAACCTCACAACGCTACCCATCGTAGGCTGTGCTCAAAGACGTGCTTCCATATTGACGTGGATAGGCCTTAGGTTCATACCAGAATGCGATCGACGTTGCCAGTAGTGGGTTGTGCTCAATATTTAAATTTCAAATCCCGAAACAACCACATAAACATAACAGTCTATCAGCTGTAAATTTTTACTATTATTGTCACTCCTAAGTCATTTCTTCTTCTAACTATTCCTGCGCTCCCCTGGAAAATTTCGGTAAGTGTATCGATTAAACATTTTTATAATACTAAGAAAGCGATAAATGTACTGTGTATTATTGTAACAGCTGTGCTGTTGAAGTGTGTTATTTAGATTTAAGGATTACTGAATGTTAGCTCTCTGGAACCAACTTTTAAATGAATTACCACGCTAGGTCAAACAGCATCTTGCCATGCTTTAACACTTTTCTATTAAGATGGAGTATTCGGAAAGCTACCATAATTATCTTGCTTCAAAAGGAAAATCATTATCCTTATTTTCTTGAGCTTCAGTAACTTGTAATGTGTGCTCATCTTTGGCTGTGAAACTATGTCTTGATTCTTGCACTTGATAAGGAGTCTTCTCCGAACTGAACATCTTTTATAATTTATGTTCTTGGAATATTCAAGGGAATAATATATTCGTGCGGAAGATGGTTTCTTGTGTTAAAAATAAACACTAGTTAGATAGTGCGTGTTTCGCAAGACGTTGCATTAAATGCC
Source organism: Cepaea nemoralis (assembly GCA_014155875.1). Lineage (NCBI taxonomy): Eukaryota > Metazoa > Mollusca > Gastropoda > Stylommatophora > Helicidae > Cepaea > Cepaea nemoralis. The sequence goes on from JACEFZ010020813.1 coordinate 86,905, forward strand.
AACATGAAATTGTGTTGTAATTAGTCTGGCGATAATTTACGTTCAGAACTATGCCAAACTGTGGGTGAATGCCAGAAGGCAAGTTTACAGGATTATGTTGCAACTATTAGCCTGTGAAAGGAACAGGTGATCTGATTGGTGTCTTTAACCCCTGTATAATAGAAATATGATGGAAGGGCAATCACACGTTTAGTGTATTCGAACAATTGTTGTCATTATGTGACATTTATTTGAAATGCCTCCTTGAATGATTCTTCTGATCATGATTATGACAAGATTGATGTGTTATTTTTGGTGTATGTTTCACAATTGTGCATGTTGGATTTGTGATGACTTTTCACGAGTTATGGACAGGATGGAAAATAATAGGACCCAGTAAGACGTCTGCTTTGCATCAAGACGATATTCTTTGTATGATTCAAGTTCTAGGTGAGCTTGACAATCGTATTCATGCGGTGACGTGTATCTTGTTGACCGTTAATATTTCCCGAGACGATTCGTTTTCACTTGGTGACAACACATTTCATTGTCTATGTCGTGTGCTCAACTGGATGTTCCTGTGTCATCATGATTGTTTGTTGTTGTTTTGACACCATACCAACATCTCAACGAATGTTTGATTCAGAGGACGTTGTCATAACAAATGGTTAATATAATCAATCATTTTATTAGCAGATATTTGTCACAATATATTTTTGTTATAAACTAATATTTATTTTCAATAGGTGATTGTTACAGATTGAATTTTCTCAACACAGATGCTTACCATCACTTGTTGTGATTGAGCTTAATGTAACATGATTGTCTTTTTCCCATTTCGATAGGAAGAACCTGAAAGATCCAAATAGTTCCTATTGTTTATTTCAGATGAGGTACCAAAATTTACACATAACATGCACCAACATATTTAAATATATTTTGCTAGAGATATAGCTATTTGGTTTGTTCACTTTGATATAGAGCTGCAGGAGGGTTGGCCTTTCCGAGATCCTACGCAACATTTTGCTTCTGGCGTCAATGCTGAGGATGACTTGGGGTTATTCCTCAATTGCTTGTAAGACTGAGAACTTTTCGTCATTTGTTGGGAGACTGCCTTCGCAGATGAAGAGGGAGTCTTACCATTTACCTTCCACCGCCATGTCCAGCAAGATGGTCCTTGAGTGCCACCTGAACAGAAGCAAGGACTATTTATGACTACACATCATTATACATATATTCACACACACCCCGTGTAGTACTTAAATGAACAAGTACCATCTTAGACAAGCACATTGAAGATTACTCGTTAAATGCTGATGAACAGATTATAAACTTTAGTAATTTATTTACGAAAACTTTTCGAAAAATGGATTATTGGACAAACTACGTAAACAGTTGTTAATATCACCCTGTGTAACTTCATGATATCTCATACTCCACCAAAGGTCCATTCAATACAAGTCAAAACTACAAACTGTACTTGTGTTTAATTAATTTTAAACCAAGTTGGTGGTTGATGGATGTGATTTTGTTCAACAGACATTGTGAAATTTAGTTAATGAGAGTTCCCAGTGGCTGAGTGATAACGCGGGTAAAACATTATTCCGGGAGTGAAGCTTATTCCTCTTGTGTTTTTTTTTTTTTTTTTCACGGTGATTACTCAGGATTCCACATGCCTTGTAGACGGAAGCTCAGTGTATTTATTTATACAATTTAGAGTGGGAATTACTCCACAATAATTCTATAATCACTCTTGGGGACCCGAGCCATTCACTGGCTTCCTACCTCAAGGGAACTTTATCTGATTACCAATACCCCGGACCCTAGACAATCTTTGAGTTTTAATTTATTTTCTTTTTACTTTTCGCAATAAGTCACAGACGTTAATCTAACGTTTTTCGCCAGGCTTTTCTTTTACAATCACCCGCCCCCCCCCCCCCCCCTCCTCTTCCCTCCCACCGTCCCTGACATGTACACGGTTTCCCGGATAGATGCTTGTTCTCGGAAATCAGACCACTTGACCAGTAATTAACACTGCAAATTTCTTTCTGTTCCACCCATGCATTATGTGCCATGCCTATTAGCATAAACAGTTATGTTTTACCATCTCACTCGATCACCAGAGCCGTGGATCATCTCCGTGTTTCTGTCTCGACCATGCCCGATTTGCACGAACTTGAAACAAAGTCAACTTAATTAGGTGTGGATTCTTGTTATAAACTTCATTTAATTTACAATTTGAACACGAAGACGGAATAAAGTTAATACAAAAGCACAGCAAAAAAAAAAAAAAACGATTTTTTTTATATTTATGGCCGTGAGTTTATTGTTAAAACATCACGAAATTCAGCAATGTCTTTGATGTTTCTGTCATCACACCACACCGAATTGCTACGTGATATCAATTGGGGAACACATTGAGGCCACTAGGACAGTTCATAAATAAACAAACATGTTTTGTTTGGCGCTCATAGAAGTGAGAAGGAGGACGTAAAGACTAGATGATGCACTAGACAACATAAATATTAAAAGCTGTACTGGACACAACATTACCTTGCAATGTGTTTGTGTGTTTTTTATTTGACCTCATCATCCTCATCCAGTGCATTTCCGGCTGACGTGATCGACCATTCCTTTCCACAAATTGCGATCTCTGACGGCATGGATCAATTCGAAAGTTGACTCTCTTCCGTGCTATAACACAACACTGTCTTCCTCAAAAAAATTGCTCAAAGAGCACCAGTCCGTTTCGTACATCTCTTCTCCAGGAGCATCTGTCTGTTGCAACTCTCTCCCACGTGTCTGGATCTATTCCAGTGGTTTTAATATCTTGTTTACATACATCCCTATATCGCATTTGGGGTCTTCCGGTTGGCCTCTCTCCTGTGGCTAGTTCTCCGTAAAGGAGATCTTTGGGAATACGTTCATCCTCCATTCTAGATACGTGGCCCAGCCACCGGAGGCGTCTCTGCTTGAGGAGGGTGAGCACTGTGGTAATATCTGCTCTTTCAAGCACCTGTTTGTTTGTTATGTGGTCTTTCCATGTTATGCCCAGGATACGTCTCAGACATCTCATGTGGAAGGAATTCAACTTCCTTTCCTGTCTTGAGTACAGGGCCCAGGATTCAGACCCTTAGAGTAGTGTGCTAACAACACAAGCTTTATATACTTGAGCTTTTGTACGCTCTGTTAGTCTATTATTCTCCCAAACTCTTTTAGCTAGCCTGGAAAATGTGTTGGCTGCCTTTCCAATGCGTCTGTCGATTTCTGTCTCTAATGAAAGATTATTTGATATTGTCGACCCCAAATACACAAAATAGTGGACGACCTTCAATTCGTAATTAGAAATTTTGATTGACGGAGGCGCACCAGTATCTTGTTCCATCACCTGTGTTTTATTTAGGCTTATGGTGAGCCCAAAGTCTTTGCAGGCGGCAGCAAAACGATCTATGAGCCATTGGAGATCTTCTGCTGTATGAGTAGTTAGTGCTGCATCATCTGCAAAAAGTAGTTCTCTTACGCATCTTGATCTTATCTTGGTCTTTGCCTTGAGTCTTGATGGATTAAAAAGTTTGCCATCAGATCTTGTGTGGAGGTATATGCCTTCAGTGGCAATCCCAAATGCCTGCCTTAAGAGAACAGCGAAGAAGATACCAAAGAGTGTAGGAGCAAGCACGCAGCCCTGCTTTACTCCGCTGCTGATGCTGAATGACTGGGATGTTGAGCCGTCAAATAAAATGGTCCCCTGCATGTTTTCGTGGAATGATTTCACGAGACTAAGAAGGGTGGGTGGACATCCAACCTTTTCAATGACCTTAAAAAGGCCGCTTCTGCTCACGAGGTCAAATGCCTGTCTGTCTTCTCATAATGTTGCCACAAAACGATGACGTCTTCTTTCTGATGTTTGTGGTAAGCTGTCTTTGCGACTCAGCAGCAGTATGTCAGGAGGTTTATCCCCATGTCTTTCTGGATTCCAATATGGATTATTTCCTTATATAGCTCTATGTGACGTCACACCAATCCGGTGAAAATGAATCCGGAATATTTCCCTATATAGCTCTATGTGACGTTAATAATTAAAAAAGGGATATAACACATGAATAATCAATCGTTTTGTTTTGTGGCAATATTACATTAATTTAATAACCTTAGCTTGTTAAATATACAAAACCGGCATTAGTTAATTATCCTCACTCGCGAAACATGAAAATACATCTCCTTAAGGTTTGTTGTGACGACATGTAAGCTAAAAAAAAGTATTTCAGATTCAAGGGCGATCCTCAGCTTATACTGCAGCTGTACCTACCATACAACTACATACTACTTACTATGTTTGTTGTACGCATTTTTTCCGCCAGTTAATTAACTGCGATCAGGCCATGTGGTTATTCTTCGCTACTTATAGACAACACACACAGTCATTAGGAGGATGCATATTGACATCAGATCACTGTCACCCGTAAACGAATACAGAGAGAATAACAATCATTCATATATACATATATACACAGACACCAATGTACCCAAACATAGAGACACAGCTACATAGACGTATAGCTAGACAGTTAGCCAGATATATAAACAGAAGGATAGAATCACGCCGACAGTCACACCCACGCATATGCGCACACATGCCAACCACTACACCCACTACTAGCCATCATCTTAATTATTTAAGGTTTTCATTTGTAGAACTGTATGATGATAGTGTTTAAACCACTACGGTTCTCTACAGATCACTAATTACCGCTATCCACCCCTTAACAACGAATTTCACTACGCTATATCAACTACAACCAATAATACCGGCCATCTGTACTTTTTAAGGTTGTCATTTGAAACCCTATGATGTTAGTGTTTACACCACTACGACCCTCTGCAGATCACTAATAACCGCTACCCATCCCTTAATACCGAATGACACTACGCCATACCCAATACAACCAGTAAAACCGGCCATTTTCACTTTTTAAGTTTTTCATTTGAAGAGCTGTAAGATGATAGTGTATAACACTCTACGAGTCTCTACGTACCACTAATAACCGATATCAACTCCTTAACAAAGAATTTCACTTAGCCATACCCACTAAAACCAATACTTCCCGCCATCTTTAATTTTTTAAAGTTTTCATTTGAATAGCTGTAGCCCGTATGATGATAGTGTTTAAACCACTGCGATCCTCTACAGATCAATAATAACCGCTATCCACCCCTTAACAACGAATTTCACTAAGCAATACCCACTACAACCAATACTACCCGGAATCTTTACTATTTTAAGATTATCATTTGAAGAGCTGTAACCCGTATGATGCTAGTGTTTAAACCACTACGACCCTCTACAGAATATATACTCGCAAAATTTACATTTTTACTTATTACGGTTTTCCTATGACGCCCGTCGTGACTCGAGGGTTCAAACCCCCTTGCCCCACCCCATGCGCCGGCACCTCTTACCACTGGACCATGCCCCCTCTCATTCTTTTCCAAAACATACTACACAACTCTAGCGTCTAACAAAATGACAAATTAATTTAATAAAGAAAAGTGTCAGGTATGTGCAAAGTGTATGTGTAGAATGTCAGTCGTATAATCTAGTGTATATGCAGAATCAGAT
>JACEFZ010020813.1:97500-162500 GCA_014155875.1 Cepaea nemoralis
ATCTTGCCCATGATATACCTCTTGCAGGGCATATGGCATACTCTAAGACCAGATCAAGATTACTAACACAGTTTTATTGGCCCAAATTCTGCAATGACATTAAGCAATATTGCAGAAGTTGTGACATCTGCCAAAAACTGGTAAAGAAAGGTATACACCCTCAGGCAAAGTTACAAATCACTGACTTAGCCAGTCGTCCTTTTGAGAAAATATCTGTCGACATAGTGGGCCCTCTTAATCAGATAACAACCAGAGGGAATAAATATATTATTACCAACATTGATCTATGTAGCCGCTGGCCTGAAGCGATTCCGCTAAAGAACATAACTGCCAATGATATAATGGAAGTTTTCTTCCATATATTTTCACGGATAGGATTTCCAGACACTATCCTATCAGATAGGGGAAGTCAGTTCATTGCCGCATCTACTCAAGCTTTCACCAAAATTTTAGGGGTGAAGCAATGTTTCAATTCTCCGTACCATCCTCACTCAAGTGGAATCATAGAAACGTTTAACGGTGATTTAAAGCATATGCTTGCTAAAGTCACGCAAGAACACCCCAACAACTGGGACTTGTATTTGCCTACTATACTTTTTGCTTATCGCGAAGTTCCACATTCTAGTACTGGGTTCTCTCCTTTTGATCTTATCTATGGTGCCAAACCACGTGGCCCATTGACTATCTATCATCAAATGTTAACTGAAGCCACTCCATTACTTAAACCCATATCATCATACGTATACGTTACATCATTGCCTGAAAGAATCATCAAATCTTGTATAATTGCAAAAGAAGCACTAAAAGTATCTGGTGCTACATATAAACAATATGCAGACAAAGGTAACAGGACAATAACGTTGACACCTGGACAGGACGTACTTCTTCTCTTACCTAGTGACAGACACTTATTGACTGAGTCTTGGCAAGGACCTTTTAAAGTTATAAGACAGATTTCAGCTGTAGACTATGAGATTAAAATAAAAGACAAACACAAAATATTCCACATCAATATGCTAAGACCATATTACAACAGAGATACCGAACAAGACGATACAATAGCTTGTACAGTAATAATAGACCCTGAAGATGACGAAGATAGTGACGAAATTCCAACACCTGCAGTAGACACGACGAACTGCTTGAAAGAAATCAAAATAAACCCAAACTTAACTCAAGCAGAAACAGACAGCTGCAAACATCTCATACAACAGTACAACACCATCTTCTCCAACAATCCAGGACAAACAGAATTAGTACAGCATCACATCACACTTACTTCAAACACACCCATAAGATGCAGACCTTACACCATTCCAGTGCATTACAAAGAAAATTTACATCAGGAAATCATTAGTTTAGAGAAAAACAACATCATTAGACGATCCCAATCACATTTCTCATCTCCAATGGTCATGGTACGCAAAAAGGACAATACGATAAGACTCTGTATCGACTATAGAAAATTAAACAAAATAACTCTTCTTGATCTAGAACCAATGTCCAACTCTGAAGATCTACTGACAGAACTGACAGACTCTAGATTCTTTACGAAGGTAGACATGACGAAAGGTTACTGGCAGATAACGGTAGACGAACATAGCAGACACCTGACAGCATTTGCCACACCTTGGGGACTGTACGAATGGTGCAAACTTCCATTTGGGCTGGTCAATGCCCCAGCAACATTCGTACGTATGACACGACTTTTACTAGTAGACATACCAAACAATATCTGTTACATGGACGACATTTGTGTTCACACAAAGACAATGACAGACCATATAAAGACATTACAGCAGACATTTGAGCGGATCAGACAGCACGGACTGACGATAAAGCCGACAAAAGTAGACATAGCCTATCAGGAAATATCCTTTTTGGGGTACAAAATATCTAATGGCTTTGTCACGACAGACGATAACATCGTGTCCAAAATACTGAAACTCTCACTTCCGACTACGAAAAAGCAAGTCAGAAGTGTGTTAGGATTACTAAATTATTATAGACAGTTCATACCTGATTTTGCTGAACTGACTGAAAAATTTACTAACCTACTAACTAAAGATCAACCTGAAAATATTGTAAACAATCAATGCCTAACATTTGCATTCCAGAAAGTTTTATCTTATTTCTCTGAGAATAGTTTAAAGAATCCCATTCTCAAATTGCCAAATTTTCTTATTCCTTTCAGATTACGCACAGACGCGAGCTCCGTAGCGATTGGAGCAGTTCTGTTACAGGAACATGATAATATCCTACATCCTGTATATTACTTCTCTAGAAAATTAAAACCTAGAGAACGCTCTTGGTCGACACCGCAGTTGGAAGCCCTTGCTCTAGTTGAGGGTATAACTAAATTTTCCAGATTCCTTCTGGGACGTCATTTCATTGTTGAGTCCGACAATAGTCCGTTGAAATTTATTACTTCAGGAATGCCTACCAACCAAATGATAGCGCGCTGGTCTCTTAAACTCCAAGATTACAGCTTTGAAGTTCGACATATTTCAGGCAGAACCAACACAATTGCCGATCTGTTGTCCCGTTGTCCGACCGACCCAGTAAGCACTAATGTCTGATTGCAGTGTGTCAAATACACTCAGAACAACACAGCCATCAGTGAAGATTTTTTTTTCTTCCACGAAAAGCTGTGTGTCTACTATATGATGTGATAGGGTTTATTCCCATTATATATAGTTTTCTTATTTTATTATTACTGTATTAAGTGTTTTGAATAATTGTGTAGTATGTGGTAGAAAGCGAACAATATTAATTGTACATATACTACGAAACAAGAACAGTGCCACATTCGCTCTGAACTTACCGCAAGCGAACTATCCAATTTATCAGTAGTATCTGCGAGTGGAACATTTCCAGTGATATGTTTAATCCATGTGTGAAAGAGTGAACTGAACTTTGACATTTACACCACTGCAGTCAACGAAATCCAGATGTTTTCCAGCGAAACATCCAACACATGAACGACCAGAACAGTTACATTCCGAGTTGCTACATCAGACCGGAACAAGTGTGTTATAGAATTTTTCAACATCAGCTGTTCGTGTGTACTTCCGGATAAGTTAGAAATTTAGTCCAAAATTAGCAGACGACAAACAAAACCTTAAAAAGGTATGACGCTTCTAAAATGATTAAAAGTTATCAATCTCGAATACACGAATTGTGTATTAATAGTGTTTCATCTAGTGTAATCTTAGAATCATATCTTGATTAACATATTCATACTATCGACATTTTTTCGCTAGTATGGAAAAGCATCAAGCGATAACGCTGAGAAATAGAAAAATAATTGTAAATTATTAAATTTAATATTGTTTAAAATTATGTCCCTTTCAGTTAATTGTTATTACATTATTACACCAAGGGCGATAAATTGAAATGTATTTGAATATGTGTTGTATATAAATAGCCATGGTGTTGCCAGATTGTTACTACTCCAAGGAGGCATCAACTGGGCATGGTATAGAGTTACCGACGTTGTAGACCGACGGAAGAGCTCATGGCCAAATGAGGTTGGAACTCCAACGTTGAATACGGCTTATAAATAGGTCGTATTACGGTCTTACCAGATGTTTTTGTTTACAAAGAGCATATTATTACTTTTTTTTCAAGGTTGCGAGGTAGTTGCTTGGAAAGCTGTTGCTACCGATCTGACTGGGTCAATATTGCAACTTAGGTAACCATCCATCGAGAGGATGTAACTTGGCAAGTGGTAAAAATTGAACACCACATGTCTTAAAATACAACTTGCATTTCTTATGTATTTCTATGCCAGTATATGTATTATTATGGATTTCTATACCAATGTATATAACAACACAGGGAACAATTCTGACATGGTTAAAATATTAACCCACTATGTATATAGAGTATACATGAAAGATGACATCTTTCATGAAAAGCCCCGGGGGAGCGTGTCAGAATCTGGAATGAGATGCAGGAACATCGTTACGCCCGCCAGGCGAATAATTCCCAACTGGGATGCAGGGACATCGTTACGCCCGCCAGGCGAGTATTAGTCACCTGCCTACAGGTTGCTGGCTGACGCAATAACCAGCGGTCAGGCAAGGACAACGCAAGACGCACGCAGGCCTCGTGAAGCGAATCCACAGAGGGCAAGCGCGTTGCGAGAAACAGACAGACAGCTTGGGGTAATCGGACCAGACAGGACGTATAGAGAGAGAAAGGCTTGTGTAGTTCTGTGCCCGAAAGTCGAGTGCTTGTGCATCTTGTGGAATAGACTGTAAGCTGTGGGTTGTCTGTAAGTGTATTGATGTACCATATATGTAATGTAATGATTATCACATGCCAAACTAGATCGTATTGCATGTGATCGGTAAATAAATCCATTGAACTTCGTGTCGTTGTTTCTCAAGTCCAATCATGTTGTACTTGTACTTGTCTCACATGTGTTAGGGATAACGAGCCAAGTCTAAGACTCTGACAGTAGTGGTAGTGGTAGTAGTAGTAGTCAGCAGCAGCAGCAGCAGCAGCAGCAGTAGTAGTAGTAGTAGTAGTAGTAGTAGTAGTAGTAGCAGCAGCAGTAGTAGCAGCAGCAGCAGCAGCAGTAGTAGTAGTAGTAGTAGTAGTAGTAGTAGTAGTAGTAGTAGAAGCAGCAGCAGTAGTAGTAGTAGCAGTAGTAGTAGTAGTAGTAGTAGTAGTAGTAGCAGTAGTAGTAGTAGTAGTAGTAGTAGTAGTAGAAGCAGCAGCAGTAGTAGTAGTAGCAGTAGTAGTAGTAGTAGTAGTAGTAGCAGTAGTAGTAGTAGTAGTAGTAGTAGTAGTAGTAGTAGTAGTAGTAGTAGTAGTAGTAGTAGTAGTAGTCGTCGTCGTCGTCGTCGCGTCGTCGTCGTCGTCGTGGTGGTGGTGGTGGTGGTGGTGGTGGTGGTGGTGGTGGTGGTGGTAGTGGTAGTGGTAATGGTAGTGGTAGTGGTAGTAGTAGTAGTAGCAGCAGCAGCAGCAGCAGCAGCAACAGCAGCAGTAGTAGTAGTAGTAGTAGTAGTAGTAGTAGTAGTAGTAGTAGTAGTAGTAGTAGTAGTAGTAGTAGTAGTAGTAGTAGGTGTGTGGTTCAGAGCAAGCGCACGCAAAAAACCTACATCTTGATTAGTATCTGGTATTCCCCAAAGTTACAGACGGAATCCTTCTCTTTCCACACCACTCCCAAGTTACAGACGGAATCCTTCTCTTTCCACCTACTCCCAAGTTACAGACGGAATCCTTCTCTTTCCACCTACTCCCAAGTTACAGACGGAATCCTTCTCTTTCCACCTACTCTCCCTTTAATTGCTTTTTCTTTTCGTTCGCTGGCTTTTAACTCAAGCGTTGTGCACACACTTGGTACTGCTACCAGTAGTTGTGACAATTAAGTTGCGAGTCTCCGTGGCGAAGTGGTTGAACCGCCTGTCTCGCGCTCCGAAGGTTGTAAATTCGATTCCGATCTATGCCGTTCGGTTCCGAATGCAGTTTTCTCTTAGACCCCCGGGGGTTGTCGCTGGAACTATGGAGTTCCTGTTTTGTGTGTCGCCTTTGGTAGGATGCCCGGCGGAAAGAGACCGATGTGTATAGGATAAAAGGTGCAATGAAGACGAGCATCTTGCCTTGTAACCCCTCTGTTTAAGACCCAGTTTTTACTTTTAGTCAGTTCCCTTGACTGATGTTTGCGGATGGATTAGCTTCCCCTATTACCAGTGTCCCTCGCCATCATGTGAACACACTCTGACTAATGAGGTACTTGTAATTTCTGTCTCCAAGTCAACGGCCAGAAGTCAACGTTTTAGTCCTCTACATGGCTTAAAGGTTTAGCCCGCCAGCTCAACTTCAGCGCAACGGAAATTTTAAGAAAAACGCTGTTTTTGGTTTTGTAATGGCCTCATGTGTTACCCCGTTGATTTACGATACCATACCATAAATATCGTTTGCATTTCTCAAAATTCAGACACTTATTATTTAGCAGAGGCTCCCTCGATATTTTTAAACAAAATCTAAATATAGCATCAACGTAATCATGGACTGTCCTAGAATGAATGATTATTAATTTATTTCTCGGTTGAAAAGTTCAGACAAACAACTCAGTTCCTGCTATATAGGTCAACTGTTTCATCCAGTGCAGACTTAAACCTGGAATCTTGCAGTTGTTTTTAACGCACATTCTATTGTTACTGGGTTTATGGTGCTATAAATAATTTATATCCTTTACAGGATAGGTTTAATGTGAGCACGTGACTTCGGCGTAGACCATGTGACCTTGTCTATTATCGGGAAAATGTGGAACTGGACATCGTCTATGTAACTTCAATTCATGAAAGGTCTTTGCTCCTCGGAGTTGAGTTGTCTTTAAGAACGGTGTCTGTGAAAGATACAAGTGAATATATATCCTTGTTATATAAAGAACAACCTGAACGGCATACGACTGAGCAGGCGGGAAAGAAAATCATTCAGTTATAGAAGGTATTGTGAGTTGTCGTTTTATAGAGTAATTCTTAAAAGATGTGACGATTGCATGCGGGATCTTTCTCCCCGATAATTTAACTTACTATTATATATCAAGGTTAATTACTAATATGGTTATCAAGACTATACTGATATTACATATGGTATTAAAGGGACCTGGTAGTTGTGGTGGCATAGAAGTTAATGCCTTTGCCTACAAAGTCTATGGTCAGTATTCAATCCCACAGAGGCAGAATGCTTTTTTTTTTTTTTTCAAACAATGCGGTTCTTGAGTCGACTCAGTCTCATAAAAATGACTGCCAGACAATTTTAGCAATTTTATTGGAAGTAAAGGCGATAGAGATGGCACTGGCCATCTAATCTCATAATGTCTTGGCCGAGAATATATACATGCCTAGAATCTATACATGCCTAGAATATATAATGCCTAGAATCTATACATTTCTATAATATATAATATCTATATTATATGCTTGCCTAGAATCTATACATGCCTAGAATAAATAGATGCCAATAATCTATACACGTCTATAACATATTGATGTCTAGAATGTATACATGCCTAGAATCTATACATACTTAGCACTTCAAAACTTAAAGGTGGTATCTGCTGCAGGACTATCTTTACTTTTATAAAATATAAATTATAACCAGAACAAAACGGATTCATCCACATCATCATGTGCCATGCTGGTAAGCATGGGCGGCCATGGTTCGCCATCTCTCACTATCACTAGAGCCTTGAATCGGGTCTGTGTGCTTGTGCAGAAAACTGAGTGCAAAGTTTAGTCGTACTTATCCGTTCATGAACATCGGGAATACTGGACAGATAGACTGATATCCTGACCTGTAAGAGTTAAGTCGCGTTCACATCTAGTTAGTTGCATATCCTTTACAGGACGTAGCAGTCAATTCCAATATGCAGGCTTGTCCATGGGACATATTTTTCTGTCCCATCCCATCCCATGGTAGTTTATGCCTGTCCCATCCCATCACATGGGACCTTTCATATGGGATTACCATGGGAATAACATTCCCATGGCCAAGAATAGCAGGCTTGTCCATGGGACATATTTTTCTGTCCCATCCCATTCCATGGTAAGGTATGCCTGTCCTATCCCATCCCATCCCATGGAACCTGTCCTATGGGAATAACATTCCCATGGCCAAACCTGCCAATATGTTTTGGCTATGTGTGATTCCTGGGCAAGTTTACGTTCAGTAGTTTGCCATTGCTTTCTGAACGACCGACACTCATATCATTGTAGGGAAACCAATGCAAGCCGGCCTGCTTCCAAATCGCCCGCAGTTGTGTTTCGAACGCGGTTTGTGGGACTACGAAATACATTCGTAACCCCTTCGCAACAGAGCGGCCTTAGACATTGGGATATATAGCAAATGGAAGACTGTGCCTGCGATGGGGAATATAGCAAATAGAAGACTGTGCCTGCGATGGGGAATATAGCAAGTGGAAGACTGTGTCTGCGATGGGGAATATAGCAAGTGGAAGACTGTCTGCGATGGGGAATATAGCAAGTGGAAGACAGTGCCTGCGATGGGGAATATAGCAAGTGGAAGACTGTGTCTGCGATGGGGAATATAGCAAGTGGAAGACTGTGTCTGCGATGGGGAATATAGCAAGTGGAAGACTGTGCCTGCGATGGGGAATATAGCAAGTGGAAGACTGTGTCTGCGATGGGGAATATAGCAAGTGGAAGACTGTGTCTGCGATGGGGAATATAGCAAGTGGAAGACTGTGCCTGCGATGGGGAATATAGCAAGTGGAAGACTGTGTCTGCGATGGGGAATATAGCAAGTGGAAGACTGTGTCTGCGATGGGGAATATAGCAAGTGGAAGACTGTGCCTGCGATGGGGAATATAGCAAGTGGAAGACTCTGTCTGCGATGGGGAATATAGCAAGTGGAAGACTGTGTCTGCGATGGGGAATATAGCACGTGGAAGACTGTGTCTGCGATGGGGAATATAGCAAGTGGAAGACTGTGCCTGCGATGGAGAATATAGCAAGTGGAAGACTCTGTCTGTGATGGAGAATATAGCAAGTGGAAGACTGTCTGCGATGGAGAATATAGCAAGTGGAAGACTCTGTCTGCGATGGAGAATATAACAAGTGGAAGACTCTGTCTGCGATGGAGAATATAGCAAGTTGAAGACTGTGCCTGCGATGGAGAATATAGCAAGTGGAAGACTCTGTCTGCGATGGAGAATATAGCAAGTGGAAGACTGTCTGCGATGGAGAATATAGCAAGGGGAAGACTGTGCCTGCGATGGATAATATAGCAAGTGGAAGACTGCCTGCGATGGAGAATATAACAAGTAGAAGACTCTGTCTGCGATGGAGAATATAGCAAGTGGAAGACTCTGCCTGTGATGGAGAATATAGCAAGTGCAAGACTGTATCTACGATGGGGAATATTGCAAGTGGAAGACTGTGCCTGCGATGGAGAATATAGCAAGTGGAAGACTCTGTCTGCGATTGGGAATATAACAAGTGGAAGACTCTGTCTGCGATGGAGAATATAGCAAGTGGAAGACTCTGTCTGTGATGGAGAATATAGCAAGTGGAAGACTGTGTCTGCGATGGAGAATATAGCAAGTGGAAGACTCTGTCTGCGATGGAGAATATAACAAGTGGAAGACTCTGTCTGCGATGGAGAATATAGCAAGTTGAAGACTGTGCCTGCGATGGAGAATATAGCAAGTGGAAGACTGTGCCTGCGATGGAGAATATAGCAAGTGGAAGACTCTGTCTGCGATGGAGAATATAGCAAGTGGAAGACTCTGTCTGTGATGGAGAATATAGCAAGTGGAAGACTGTGTCTGCGATGGAGAATATAGCAAGTGGAAGACTGTGCCTGCGATGGGGAATATAGCAAGTGGAAGACTGTGTCTGCGATGGGGAATATAGCAAGTGGAAGACTGTCTGCGATGGGAAATATAGCAAGTGGAAGACAGTGCCTGCGATGGGGAATATAGCAAGTGGAAGACTGTGTCTGCGATGGGGAATATAGCAAGTGGAAGACTGTGTCTGCGATGGGGAATATAGCAAGTGGAAGACTGTGCCTGCGATGGGGAATATAGCAAGTGGAAGACTGTGTCTGCGATGGGGAATATAGCAAGTGGAAGACTGTGTCTGCGATGGGGAATATAGCAAGTGGAAGACTGTGTCTGCGATGGGGAATATAGCAAGTGGAAGACTGTGCCTGCGATGGCGAATATAGCAAGTGGAAGACTGTGTCTGCGATGGGGAATATAGCAAGTGGAAGACTGTGCCTGCGATGGGGAATATAGCAAGTGGAAGACTGTGTCTGCGATGGGGAATATAGCAAGTGGAAGGCTGTGTCTGCGATGGGGAATATAGCAAGTGGAAGACTGTGTCTGCGATGGGGAATATAGCAAGTGGAAGACTGTGCCTGCGATGGAGAATATAGCAAGTGGAAGACTCTGTCTGCGATGGAGAATATAGCAAGTGGAAGACTCTGTCTGTGATGGAGAATATAGCAAGTGGAAGACTGTGTCTGCGATGGAGAATATAGCAAGTGGAAGACTCTGTCTGCGATGGAGAATATAACAAGTGGAAGACTCTGTCTGCGATGGAGAATATAGCAAGTTGAAGACTGTGCCTGCGATGGAGAATATAGCAAGTGGAAGACTCTGTCTGCGATGGAGAATATAGCAAGTGGAAGACTGTCTGCGATGGAGAATATAGCAAGGGGAAGACTGTGCCTGCGATGGATAATATAGCAAGTGGAAGACTGCCTGCGATGGAGAATATAACAAGTAGAAGACTCTGTCTGCGATGGAGAATATAGCAAGTGGAAGACTCTGCCTGTGATGGAGAATATAGCAAGTGCAAGACTGTATCTACGATGGGGAATATTGCAAGTGGAAGACTGTGCCTGCGATGGACAATATAGCAAGTGGAAGACTCTGTCTGCGATGGGGAATATAACAAGCGGAAGACTCTGTCTGCGATGGAGAATATAGCAAGTGGAAGACTCTGTCTGTGATGGAGAATATAGCAAGTGGAAGACTGTGTCTGCGATGGAGAATATAGCAAGTGGAAGACTCTGTCTGCGATGGAGAATATAACAAGTGGAAGACTCTGTCTGCGATGGAGAATATAGCAAGTTGAAGACTGTGCCTGCGATGGAGAATATAGCAAGTGGAAGACTCTGTCTGCGATGGAGAATATAGCAAGTGGAAGACTCTGTCTGCGATGGAGAATATAGCAAGGGGAAGACTGTGCCTGCGATGGATAATATAGCAAGTGGAAGACTGCCTGCGATGGAGAATATAACAAGTGGAAGACTCTGTCTGCGATGGAGAATATAGCAAGTGGAAGACTCTGCCTGTGATGGAGAATATAGCAAGTGCAAGACTGTATCTACGATGGGGAATATTGCAAGTGGAAGACTGTGCCTGCGATGGAGAATATAGCAAGTGGAAGACTCTGTCTGCGATGGGGAATATAGCAAGTGGAAGACAGCCTGCGATGAAGAAAATATCAAGTGGAAGACTCTGTCTGCGATGGAGAATATAGCAAGGGGCGGACTCTTTTCGAGGATAGAAATGGTATAAAAGGCAAGAAGATCGACTTCATTGCACCCGGTTTTATCCCAAACTGCTCGGTCCCTTTCCGCAGGGCAGCCCGCCTAAGCGTCGCACAAAGCACGAACTCCGTACTTCCATCGACGACCACCGGGAGTCTCCAAGAAAGTTTCCTGTAGTGTGGAATCGAGTCCGCTACCTTCGGATTGCGGAGCAGGCGGCGTAACCACTTCGCCGCGTAAACTCCTGTTTGAGATGGGAATAGATCAAGAGGCGGACACTGTTTCCGATGGAGAATAGATCAAGAGGCGGACTCTGTTTCCAATGGAGAATAGAGCAAGAGGCGGACTGTTTTAGATGGTGAATATAGCATGAGACAGCCTGTGATGGATTAGCAGTCTAGCAGATTTGAGAAATCCCAAGTGTCCTGGCCATACATAAGACGTCGCAAAGGTTCTTCTTTATTTCACACTGAATAGCATTACTTGGATAGGTAAAAGCAGAGATAAAGTACAACAAGCAGATTCTTCTTCTTTTAGCACCTTCAGATTTTAACTGGCACAAATTAAAAGAACAAACAAACAAGGCCTGTGACAGGAATCCGCTGGGGGAATATGAAGTGTTTGGAACATCACGTGTTGTTTTATTTATCCCTGAGGAACAGAGAAACAGGTGGTCATCTTCCCCTCCTATAGCCACCTATGAAAGCTAGCGTTGAACTCTCTTTCGATCGACCTCATGCCATTGGTGGCCCCACAGACTCAAAGCCAAATAAAACGTAGGTTTGGACGTTAAAAAAAGGAGGATTAGACAACAAAAAGTAGGTTTAGACGTAACAAAAATGGATGGCGGAAATTGCTAAAAGGGTTTTGTTTCAGTTATGACCACCGGGCGCTGGAACGCAAATTATTCCTCCCCACGTCGCTTGACGGCAGAAGTGGAAGATGACGATGATGATGATGATGATAACCTAACAGTTGTTAATATGGTAGCAGACATATTGTATTATAAATCACATTAAAGGGGGCTGCATGCGGAAAGCTACTGTGTGAGCTCGTGGCAGATACGGGAAATCTCTTAATCATCCAATGTCACTTAACCAGTTAACATCCGATCATTACAAAAACGCAGACACTTATTTTAAAAAGCAGCAATTAAATTGAGGTTGTTGACATCTCCATTTCGTGAGTTCACAAATGAAGTGGGTGTAGGCCTAAATAATGTTATCTCTTCTGTGCATGTTGGACACTTGTAGCAGCTGTTTGTTGCCATGTTACCAGTTTAGTAATTGCATTACTGCGCATCATGGTGGTGCGTCGGCCTTGTATAGGGTGCTAAGTCAGAGCGGGCATATTATTACATAACAATACATTCGTCGGCTTCTGGAAATACTAGTTACATATTTATCTCATTTGTAAATATTCGTAATATATTCAAGTCAGCTTAATAGTGCGATACGTCTGTGTGTTTGTCATTCGACCTGTGCTTGGTTAATAGAACGACTGAGACCTATAGTGTTATAACAATTACACTTTACGAATGCTGTTCTTAATCCTTATTCCATAGGTGTAGGTTCAGGTCATCATCATGTACTATGCCGGTAAGCGTGGACGGTCATGTTTTGCCATCTCACTCGATCACCAAAGTCGTGGATCAACTCCATGTTCTTGTCTCGATCATAAACGTGGCCAAGCCATCCAGGTATTTACTCCTCTGCCCTCCCCAGGTTCTCTTCCCCTCGATCTTGCCAGTTGTCATCACGTTCTCCAATTTATTTCTTCTCATAACGTGACCGCTCGTAGAAAAACTAAGAAGTATAAACGGACTGGCTCTTAGACAACTTATAGAAAAATCAATTGAATTCAATGAAACACTCTACTTAGCCTTTGTTGACCAAGAAAAGGCATTTGATAGGGTAGATAGAAACAAGCTGTGGGAAATCCTTAAACAATATGGAGTGAGTACACATCTAACAAACCTATGTAGAAGTTTATACAACAACAGTGAATGCATAGTGAGAGCAACTGGAGGACACTCAGAACCCTTCACCATAAGATCTGGAGTACGACAAGGTTGTGTCCTGTCCCCTCTCTTGTTCATAACATATATAGACAACATATGTAAAGAAACCAGCCAAGCAGAGACAGCAAGAATACCGCATGACGAGAACACAGAAGAAGAACCATCTGCAAATCTAACCATTAGAGAACTCCTGTTTGCGGACGACCAAGCACTAATAGCAAAATCAGAAGCTGAATTACAAGACCACATGAATAGTCTAAACGAAATGTGTAGGGAACATAACATGAAAATTAGCACAAGTAAAACAGAGGTAATGACTATAACTAAAGACGAACAAACAGCAACAATTCACCTAAACGAACATCCCTTGAAACAAGTAAAGAGCTTCAAGTACCTAGGAAGTATAATATCATCAAATGGCAGATCAGAAGACGAGATCGAAAATAGGTGCAATAAGGCAAATCAACTCATTGGACAAATGGCACCAATACTAAAGAACAAACATGTATCAATAACTACTAAGAAAGCACTTTACAACACAATCTTCCTACCAACTCTGTGCTACCAATCCCAAACCTGGACAATGACAGAAAAAGAGAAAAGAAAAATCACAACAACAGAAATGAGGTTCCTGAGAAGAATACTCAACGTATCAAGAAGAGATAAGATCAGAAATGAAGAAATCAGGACTATAGTGGGGGTTAAAGCTGCTCTAGATTTTATTAGAAAGCAGCAAGTCAAATGGTTTGGCCATGCAAGTGGGCTACCAGTAAACAGCATGCCACAACAAGCAATGATGTACAGACCAGATGGAAATAGAGGAAGAGGCCGACCACGTAAACGTTGGACGGAGGGAATAACAGAATCCATGGGAATGTCGATATACGAAGCCCATAACCGGGCACTCTCACGAAGTTTATACTTCACCTCGACACCGCAAGGTACAAGAGGAACATGATGAGATGAGATGAGATGAGATAACGTGACCCAAAAATTGTGACTGTCTACGTCTAATTTCCAAGTTTATGGTTTTCGTTTGTTTCTTGTAGGACGTGGTCATTCGTTTTTCTGTATGTCCATGGTATTCTTTGCATTTTCCCCAGAAACCACATTTTCACAGCCATCAGATCTTTTTGAGCTCATTGTCCACTCTTCACATCCATACAAAAGCACAGGTTCTATGTAGCACCTTCACATTCTTTTTCTCGTTGCAAATGACATCTTTTTATTGGTCAGCATGTTGTTCATCTTGCAAAAGGCTGCCTTCACCATGGCGATTCTTGTTTTAATCTTTTCAAGGCATATCCCATCAGATTTTATGACTGTTCCGATATAATTGTACCTATTCACTTGTTGAAGAATATTCCCATTTACCTTTATCATAATCTGTATCTTCTTACAATTTAATTCTAACCCTAGTTGTTCACTGTGTGCAACAATCTCATCTACTAACTGCTAACTGTTGCAGATCCTGCTCATTGTCTGCAATCAATACTGTATCATCTGCACATCTAATGTTATTGATGCTATGTCTCCCAATGATGATTCCTTTTATATCGTCAACATTTCTGAAAATATTTTCACTGTTCAGGAAGGTGATCTTATGTTTGTTATTCCGCCTCTACTTCTTGAGTTGTCAGGTCTGGAACCCGAGGGCGACTAGGGAGACCATGGCTTCCTAGTCCTCTCTGTCATTTATTTTGATGAAGATGATGTTTTATTACGCTCTGTCTTCTCCTGGTTTTGTTTGATCTATTTTGTTACCCAGCTGTTTAAACTGTTTACAAATATGTTTCTGCCTCACTTGCCTTGTATTTCTCACTTTAAGACTTCTCTGTTCGTAATCTTCTGTTGATATCTCCCATATATTTCATTTGTCTGTTTCTTTTGGTTTTGATAAGTGTCCACGTAACACATGCAGCTCTCAGTACAGCAACATGTGTCCTTTTTTCTGTCCAAGATATTCTCAATATTCTTCTTTAAGAAAATTCACACGCAGATAACTGAGCTGACTAACGATAACACCTTCAAAGTACACATATTGCGCGCGCGCGCGCGTGTGTGTGTGTGTGTGTGTGTGTGTGTGTGTGTATGTGTGTGTGTGTGTGTGTTGGATTTCGCCTCTGGAGTGAGGTTTCACTTATGAAGATCGGGTTATTATTTGTTTCCATTATTCGCTTTATCTTTCACTTCGTCCTTTGAATGTTTATACCTATGTTATGTAACCTGCTATCCGGTATGTTTTGCATACTATATATTGTTCTGTAACATGCCTGGGTTCATTAAACATTGGGCGTGATGGACCTAAGCGAAAGTGGTACTATATAAACAAGCTAACCGGCCCTGAGAAATAATAGACGGAGGTAAAATGAGGCTGGGTGGTAGGTCCCCGGAAAGGGCAAATAAGAAGACAGACGGGGAAGGTTGGAGGCAGTGAGTTTAAGGGGGAGTCGAGGAGGCGTCAGCCCGCTAGTGTGGTTGTGAGGCAGACAGCTTGGGCTGGGGAGTAGTGTTGTGTGGAGTCAGGGGACTGGATAGTTAGTTGAGGCCTAGACCCAGAGTGGGTTGGATCGAGTGAGTTCGGGCCGGGGAGAGTGGCTGGTTAATTGTCGTCGTGGATAAGATTAAGAAGGCCTGGAGAAGGCAGTGTTATTTGAGTGTTAGGTTGTGATGAGGATATATTCTGGAATTACTGTTACTGGATTTATATATGTTGCCGGTTTCCGTGTTCATTCATCATTAAAGGGATATTATGTGCGCAAACGCAATCTTGTTCAGTGACTAATAGATGTGTAATACAGTAATGACTTGTGTTGTGGGACAGGGCTAACCAAGCTTACACTCTGCAGTGATATAGAAGGAGCATTAGGATCTAGACAACGACCAATCTCATTCTGTTGCAAAAGAGATTGTGACACGTTCCATCGTAAATGAAATATCTCGGGATATAAATGTTGGCAACGTCTCGATCTGTAGCTGCACTATACAAAATAGCACCAGTGCTGTCCTTGCGTAATGTATGGTATTCTATTGACATTTTGTGCAACGTACATGAATCCAGCCAAAACTGGAGATTGGCGAGGGCTCACTGGAGGGACCTACCGGCCTAGCATATTTGGTCACTTAGCTACTTGGTATCGGCTATGTGTGAGGTAGTGTTATGCAGAAAACTTATTCGGACGAATTACACTCCAGAAAGGAGGTAACTGCAAGTCTGTGGCTGAGAGATATAAAGATTCGTAAACGTTCAATGGCTAACTGAAGATTATCGTATGCTATAAATTGCTGCAGGAGACACATTAGTTAGTTGCATATCCTTTAAGGACATAGCAGTCAACCCCAGCATTTTTTTGGCTGATCGTGATTCCTGGGCAAGTTTACGTTCAGTAGTTTCCCATTGCTTTCTGAACGACCGGCACTCATATCATTTCATAAAAAAACCAACGCAGCTGTTTTTCAAACGCGGTATGCGGGATTATGAACTACATCTGTAACCCCTTAATACAACTGGAATAAACATTATCTTGGGGAAATTGAATATTAATAAATTGCTACGATGGTATAGTTGAATGTCAGAGACGGACTTCATCACTCACCTGATGGCTGATCGTGTGAGTTCAATCTGCCTTCAACCCTGAGCCCAACGAATTAAGGCGGCCTAGCTAGTGCAGTCGCTGAACTGTTTAGGTTAAGATGTTCTTTTCGCCCCCGACAGAAAAAAAAATCCATCACCTTAGAGAGGATTTGAATCCGGGTCTCAGGTTGGAGGATCGGAGGTCTATCCATTAGCCAGACGCTCATCATGTCGCGACATGGTGAGCGTCTGGCTAATGGATAGACCCCAAACCTCCAACCTCATGTATGTTCAATAAATATCTTATTATGAAATCTTGCCAATGGATTATTCCGTGACTGCTGTGTTGAACATTATCGCTGGTCAATCTCAGGTGGAGATCTGTCATGTTTGATTATAATCAATATTGAGAACCATATGTTCGTAATAGTTTCTCTAGATACCTGGTTGTGACAGGCAGGCAAAATACGGGCCTTACATAGTAAAGACAGTGGTGTGATAGTGATCACTATTCCAGTGCCAAATACGTATAATAATATGGGGCTAGCACTGTATGCCTGTAAAAAAGGCCCTTTACTAAATTACCCTCTTAAAGTAATATTACAAAACTGATATTAAACAGTAATGTCTACAGATTGCTTGACTTTGGTCAAGTACTTCACTACAGTGTTACACATGTATCTGCTTAAGTTGGATCTTTCAGTGTAGTGGCCGCTACATATAATGTGTATTGTAATATTGTAGATAATATACGAGAATTTGAATGCTGGACGCATGTTCCTAGATATAAAATAGGCGCCTTCACTCTTCTGCCAATACACAACAATTAACGATACTGGTTTCTCCAAATACCCATATGTGATATAAATATCAAGGTATTATTGGTTTACATTATTATATTTATCTAAGAATATTAAATGTGCTGCAGGTACCCTGTACCCATTTATATTGCTGTCAAGATGAACTAACTGACTGGCTGGCACCTTGCCGTCTTGACAGACGATAGTTTGTAAAATGGAGTTACACCTCTCCATAACACAGAGCCTGGGTGAGTTTAGAGACCATGCGTTGCCCATGCAGCATAATCCCTCTCTCGGCCTGCCTAAATAAATCCATAGGAAAGGTAACACCAATACGTCTGAAACAAGACAGGTTGCAGAAACTGCCGGATCAGAAAAAGCCATACTCTAACTGTCCGCCTGTCGGAGCTTCCATCCTAGACCAGTTGTCGACCAAGATTTAGGGCCTGGTCTTCCCTGCCATGATATTTAGTCTTTAGGTTGCATTTCCTTGCACTGGGGTAAGACTTGTACCCTCCCAATTGCGCTTCTCCGCCCGAAGCCGTTGGCACAATGTGGGTATCGGGTTTGGTGACCAACATTCGGCGCTAACAGAAAGCAGGTAGTAGCGTCTACTGTCCTACGATGGCTCAGTCATATCTGACTAAGACCTGACACACAGCTATGATGAACTATTTGTTTATGTATTATGTTACAGTGGTGTCTGGTTACGGTATTCTGCTTATACATCCTGTGTTACCAAGGCCCATAAGGGAAGCAAGGATTAGTCATTCTGTACGCTACCATGGATGTCATAAAAGGCGACAAAGGAGGGTTGGTGGGAGAATGATTCCTTCACCCCTGAGAAAACATAGTCGCAAAATCTAACCTATCTTAAATAAATCAACAAAGCCCTTGGCAGAAGATGATTGCGGTATGCGCTTCATTGAGAGATGATAGGCAGCGGCTGAGGAATCTTGTTATAACTTGGCCGTGTCATTCTATTTATCTACGATAAATCTGTAGGTCTGGTTGTTGTTGTTCCGCTTCAAGTGTATGTATGCTTTTGTTTATCTAAATGTAGTGGTAGCATAGCAGGTCAAGGTCATCTGCAAAGTCCGGATTGTGAAGTAAGTCAATTAATTGCACTACTGGTGGTAGATATTTATTTCCGGTTTCACTCTACAAAACTCCAGCAAACAGAAATGGTCGCCCGTGTGTTGCCAGTGTATTTAATGGAAGCAAAACATAGTTACGCTGTATACGTCACCCGCAAGTCGTGAGAGGCAAGTGAGAATGGTTGGCTTTGGATTGACCACACCATACCGTTGACCACTTTATGTTACGCCCTAACCAACCATGACCGAAAATTTATAGAAAGAAGAACAACTCAGCCAACCAATGTGAACAGAGGCTCTCCGAGAAGGAGTATGGCGTGATTCGAAGAAAACAACATGGACACTGGATCGCCAGCTTACCTCCTTTTAACTAGGAATATCTGCAGATTTGGTGCCCGGAATGTTAGAGTTCTGTGTGAATTGGGAAAGACAGCACAGGTGTGTAGAAGACATGCAATAGTATACCATTAGCATGTTTTGATTATGCAAAATAAGATGGAACAATGCAGGCAAGGAGGCTCTAAGCACAGAAGAAGCATTGCCGTACTTAGGCCATGCAGAGGGAAATGGCCCTCACAATAAGGGAATTGTCATAATGATATTAAAAGAGGCAGAGACAGAATTAATAGGCAGGGATGCAGTGAGTTCTATAATAATAACACCAACATTTAGAATCACAAACAAAACAAAAAAAGAAAGTAAACATACATGTGTTTCAGCTCAAGGACTCGGGAGTTAACGGCTGGGAAGGACACCTGGGCCAATGCTGCGACTTTTGCATTTGATGTCTACGAGGGCTTCCAGGATAAACAGGAGACAGTGGCGGTAGCTCTTGACCTGGAGGATGCGTATAACAGGGTTAGGTATGATCGGTTAATACACACACTGTTGGACATGGAAGTCTGCCTTTGCCTTGTTAGATGGGTTGCGGCAGCCCTTTATGAGCGTAAGGTTGCACTGCGCATGGATACCTGGACTTCTGACCCCTGTACTATTACACCTGGGTTGCCGCAGGGATCTGCATTGTCCCCAGTGCTCTTTAATGTCTACACCAGCAAAATCGCAGCTATTGAGACACCAGGTTTGGGTAGAATCTTGACATTTGCAGATGATGTGCTGGTGTACAGACAGGGCAGAGACAGGGCCAGTTTGGCGAAAGACTTACGGATGGCAGTAAACAGGGTAACGGAGTGGTGCAGGGACGCAGGGGCCATTATACACTCAGACAAGGCATCGGTTGTGTGGTACTCCCTGGATAACCGGATCGTCAAGGCAGATGTCCCAGGTATTATGTTGAATGGATGTCCTCTTAATCGAGAGAGTAAATTGAAGTACTTGGGCATCACCTTTGACAGATGTTTGTCTTTTAAGGACTATGTGGAGGCTTTGGTGGTGAAGGCTGGTAGGGGACTTAATGCATAGAGGGCTATGGCAGCAACCGGGTTAGATCAGAGGATGCAGTACAGGCTCTTTCAGCAGTTAATAATTTCTGTCATTAAGTATAGTTTGGGGCTGCTGACAGTATCAAAGAGCCAGCTTGAAAGGTTGGAGCGCATACAGAATGCTGCCATGTGGTTAATCCTGGGGTGCACAAAGGACACATTAATTATATACATGAGACTTATCCTGGCGCTACCAACAATGACGGATAGGCATAGGGTCCTTCAGGCCAAATTGTACCTGAGAGTTGCCGCAAATAGGGATCACCCGCTGCATGCAGCAATGGATATGGTAAAGGGTCATAGACTAAGACGAGGCAGGTCCTGGATGGCAGAGGCAGAACTTTCTATACGTCAGGTGTGTGATCTAGAGACCAATAATCGTGAAAGAGGGTGGGTTGAAGGTCCGGAATACATGACGGACTGGCACAATGTAATAATAACACTGGGTCGTGAGTGCAGAGAATGGGCAGCAGGCCGCACTGAGTTTGAAGTGCAACAGCTGATCCAGAGCAACACGCATCAAGGTGACATAGTCATCTACACAGATGGGTCAGTGGTGAGAAACAGACATAGTGGTTGGGGCTTTATTGCAAAGGCTAATGGACGAATCTTGAAAAAGAGAGTCTGGCATATGAGACTAAGACCTCCAGCATGAGAATGGAGGTGGAGGCAGTAACAGCGGCATTCCAGTGGCTAGAGGAGACCACTGCAATACACGCTGTATTTATCACGGATTCAAAGAGTATGCTTAGTAAGGTGGAGAAAGGAATGTTTCGTGTGAAATGGCTCTCGTTGCTTCAGAGGTCACAGATTGCGTGAATTGTATGGATATTTTGCCCCGGCCATGCGGGGGTACTGGGGAATGAACAGGCTGATAGACTAGCAGGGAATGCACCTCTTGGTGGTAGTTTGCCTATGGGCAAGGGGGAGCTGGTCGTGCGCTTGTGGGACCAGGTGGACAAGGCGGAGGAACAGATTGAGAACCCATATTTGGAAAGAATGAGATTGCGGGGGATCGGCAGGGGTTCTGGAAGAATCTCAAAACTGAGAGGGAAGACCAGGAGAACTTTTAATCAGATATCGGTGGGAACGATTAGTAGTATGACTCTTCGCTGGCTGTTGAACGAGGGGACGGAGCACGTATGGGAATGTCCTGAGTGCAGTGATGTCGGTTCTTAACTCAACTCAACTCAGCGTAACGCAGCAACAAGTACAAGGATGCATCAATTAAGGAGACACATTAAAAAACATCAAAGTATCAAAATTTTGATAGATGACCTGAATGCCAAGATATGATCGGATAACACGGATAATGAAGAGTTCATGGATAAATAATAACTTCGGGTAATGAACAAAAATTGAGAATTATTCACTAACATTTGTACAGTGAATCATTAGGTTACAAGTGGACTCCTTTTCCCCACATACAAAAATAGATTACACATCGTATGTATCAACAGGCCACAATTTACAAGAAATGAAATTTATCTTGTCTGTATTAACAAGAAGTTTAGAATCCACATGAAATAAATGATTTTATAAATGCAGATGCAGATTCGGATCATCATCTGCTAATGGGTAAGATTAAGCTGAAACCCGAGACTTACATAACATCTGATAAACATTGAAAAAAGCCAAAGAAATATAAGTTATCTCAGAAATCAAGCAAACAAGCAAGAATGTATGGCCCCAGTCAGTAGTGAGTACCAGGTCCTGCGACAGTTGGTGGACGAGGCGACTTAGAAAGACTGCTAGCTGCAGGCTACATGCATTCGGAATGAATCACGTCTGGAAGTCCTTGGAGTGAGGGAATGACAACATACAACATGGATACTATACCAGAAACACTTTTTAAAAAAAATAGAAGAATGGAGAAATAAAAAAAAGCTGATTCAAATAAATAGCAATACCTGCGCTATTGAGACGAGAGCCCATGAAGATATACATAAGCTAATATCAAGGTTAGAAGAGGATAAAGAGAACAACGGATGCAATTTATAGTTTAATCTCCCTTGATGAAACATCACTGATTTAACATATTTATAAGTTTGGAACTAGGTTTCATTTTTCGTGACGTCCACATATTTGCTATTACTATGACAGTTGCTTTGATATCTTGTGTTCTAGTTTTAATATCTCTATGTGGCTCCCCCCCCCCCTTTTTTTCTCCCTCCCCCAACCACCACATCTGTGTCATGACTACTTAAATACGTTAGTCAGTTAGTCAGTTAGTTAGTTAGTTAGTTAGTCAGTTAGTCAGTTAGTTAGTTAGTTAGTTAGTTAGTTAGTTAGTCAGTTAGTTAGTTAGTTAGTTAGTCAGTTAGTTAGTTAGTTAGTTAGTTAGTTAGTTAGTTAGTTAGTTAGTTAGTCAGTTAGTTAGTTAGTTAGTTAGTTAGTTAGTTAGTTAGTTAGTTAGTCAGTTAGTTAGTTAGTTAGTTAGTCAGTTAGTTAGTCAGTTAGTTAGTTAGTTAGTTAGTCAGTCAGTTAGTTAGTTAGTTAGTTAGTTAGTTAGTTAGTTAGTTAGTTAGTCAGTCAGTTAGTTAGTTAGTCAGTTAGTCAGTTAGTTAGTTAGTTAGTTAGTCAGTTAGTCAGTTAGTTAGTTAGTTAGTTAGTTAGTCGCAGTTCCAACTTCACAGCAACGGGTCGTCCCCATTATGCTCCGTTCCTGTGCCAGTGAATATCACACATAACGCTCCCCACTACCCAATGTGAAAAGTGGAAAAGACAGGAGTCTCGACAAACAACAGCCCGCACAAATACACTGTGCATAATGCCGCCACCAGAATGTCAACAAACCAGTCCCCCACGAAACACCCAGTTCATCTCTGATGGAATCGGCTGTCATTTTCCTATCTGGATGTTTCCTAGATGTTCACCCACACAGTCCACGAAAATACAGTTCATTGCTGATGGCAGTGGCAGTCAACCAGAAGCCCAGCAGCCACGCATTTCTGCATAAGGCAAAAATCGGTCAACTCTGGGACATAGCCACCTGCCATCACTCCGAACATGCAGTCACGTTCCAAACAAACCTCAGGCAGATTCAAAAGCATTTCACACGAAACTCACAGGCGCCACGCACTCACCCAGTAGCAGGGCGACGGAACCATCAAACCTCCTTAGTCGCCTCTTACGACATGCATGGTAGGCTACAGTGTTGCTATTCTTTGCTTCCCTTATGGGCCCCGGAAACACACGGGACTACTTAAATAAGTTGGTTGATAGCATCTCTCAGCCGCTATATGATCTCTGAGAAATCTCACCAAGTCGACAGCTCGGCAGCTCTCTCTCTCTCTCTCTCTCTCTCTCTCTCTCTCTCTCTCTCTCTCTCTCTCTCTCTCTCTCTCTCTCTCTCTCTCTCTCTCTCTCTCTCTCCCTCTCTCACTCAACATTTTATTGTATCAGTATTTTTTATACTAAA
Source organism: Cepaea nemoralis (assembly GCA_014155875.1). Lineage (NCBI taxonomy): Eukaryota > Metazoa > Mollusca > Gastropoda > Stylommatophora > Helicidae > Cepaea > Cepaea nemoralis. The sequence continues at coordinate 120,892 of JACEFZ010020813.1, forward strand.
GAAATGTGGTTATCTATTTAACAATCAACAATTTATCAATATGTTTCCTAAAATTTGAACCAGGAAATGTATTGGAGAATAAAAGCGGACAGCACGATATTTACAACCTCACCTACCGAGTGCCGATTGATCAGTACAATATGGATCTAGCAGTTTATACGTAACTCGCCTAAGGCGTATAAGAGGGATCTATACTTTACAGTATATGTTTTATCATCATCATCATCATCATCATCATCATCATCATCATCATCATCATCATCATCATCATCATCATATATCTGGTCGTTTGCAGAACGTAGCTGTCACCACAACGCCCCCGAAATGTTTCCCTTGTATCCGCATGCCCAAGGTATCCACAACACCGTGTGTCCATCTTCGTGCTGGTTTCTCTCTGTTCCTTCTTCCGAAACTACGCCTTCCTTCGTTGTTCTCTCCAAGACAATGTTTCGTTTAATGTTGCCGTAGTATTTCAGTTTCCTAGAAATGTTGCCGATTATAAGCCATATTTATTTGATGTTTAGCTCTTGTAAAATGTCGGTGTGTGTGTTCCTCATGGGCCACTGTATTCAAACATCATGTCTGTAACAATTAAGTTCAAAAGCACCAATTTCCTTCTATAGTGATCGCGAAATATTTCATGACTCACGCCCGTGTTTTCCCATGGGAAAGATGCGTTTTCTCAAAATATTTAATTTGTTGGCTCGAGTTGTCCCATGAATTAATAATATAGTTTTACTTCTGGATTGCTTTGGTCTGTCTTTTGGACAATTCTCATTATTGCTGTTTATGAACCCAAACTATTGTCACCAAGGTATGAGTGTTTGTCGTTCAGATATAAATGAAAACTATTGAAGTTAAAATTGCTTTGGAAATCGCAAACATGCTTAAGGTCTCTATTATTGATTTGGGGGGTGGGGGGGGGGAGAGCAAAGGGAAGGGAAGGCAGAGAAGTAAATACATGGATGGTTTGGCCATGTGGTATGGTCGAGACAAGATCACCGAGCTGATCCACGACTCTTGTGTTCTTGTGAGATGGCAAAACTGACCGCCCTTTTTTAACGACATGGCACTTGATGATATGATGATATGATAGAGAGTCAGGTCTTAGTCAGATATGTCTGAGCTACCGTATGACAGTAGACGGTACTACCTGCTTTCTGTCAGCGCCGAATGTTGGGCGGCGCTTACCAAACCCGACACCCCACATTGTGCCAACGGCTTCGGGCGGAAGAGCGCAATTGGGAGGGTACTAGCCTTATCCTGGTGCGAGGAAATGCAACCCAAAGACAAAATAAGTCATGGCAGGGCAGACCAGGCCCTAAGCCTTGGTTGGCAGCTGGTCTAGGATAGAAGCTCCGACAGGCGGACAGTTAGAGCATTGCTTTGCTGATCCGGCAGCTTCTGCAGCTTGTCTTGTTCCAGATGTATAGGTGTTAACTTTCCTCTGGAGTGAACTAGGCAGGCCGAGAGAGGGATCATGCTGCATGGGCAACACATGGTTTCTTTATTTTAGCCCAGGCTTTGTGCTATGGACCGGTCTCTCTGGCTGTGGGGTTACAACACTTTCTCTCTGTAATCCCGTTTATCACGCAGAGTCTCGCAGCGGAGCGAGAGCTGAGGCGGTTCGACCCCCGCTCGTGACTTGCGGGATACTGAGCCGGCCGCTCAGAAAGCAATGGCAAACTACTGAGCGTAATCTTGCCAAGAGATCAACAGACAGCTGAAAGATGCTGATGTTGACAGCTAAGTCCTGTAACAGGATACGCAAAACATTTTTTTTGTGTGCTATGGAGAGACCAAACTATCGTCTGTCAAGACGGAAAGGTGCCAATGATGATGATGACTTGATGATAATTATTATTGATTTATTAAATTATGAAAGATTATTATTTTGGCATCTGTAAAGAAGGTAGCAGTTTTTGATGGCTTGACCACATGGCATGGTCGAGATAAGAACACAGAGCCGATTCACGTCTCTTGTGTTCGTATATCATGGCGAAACATGTCCGCCCACGCTTATCGGTATGGCACAGGATGATGTTTATTGATTTGTGAAGTGTGGTTGTACTCGACACCGCCATGTTCAAAGAGGAAGCAGATGAGATGAGGTGATGAATGGATGACATGTAGTTATCTCTGTGGCGATTATTACTTTCTTTCAAAGTTTAGACCAACAATTTGTGATTCTCATCGTGTCTCTTCATAGACACGGTCAACTCTTCTAGTGACAGCACAATTTCAGAGGAAGGCGATAAAAGTGTCATGGAGTAAAACGGGTTTTGTTGTCGTGGTACAGTACATAGTCCACCCTGGTGTACAATTAGTTTGCCATGCATGGTCATCCAGGTCTTTGTCATAGATCATATATAAGATGTTGTAGGTCCCAATGATATACCTGCTCGTGGTACAGTGAGTTAGCTGTGGTTAACACCACTTTAAAATGTCAGCATAACACTTTGACATTGGAAGTGTCATGGCCCGCTGACTGGGTTTAGATATGCGATATAAAATAGTGCTGACACGATGTGTCCTCGAGCTGTCACGAGTACAGTATCACTTGTTGTTGAATAGAATGAGCATTGGCCTGAGTGGACTCAGCCACAATATTATATTCAAACAACATTACCGTTTCCCGCTCCGTGACGAAGGGTTTACAGACGAAGTTCGTAAACCCGTATACCCGCGTTTGAAACACAGCTGTGGGCGATTTGGCAGCAGACTATCTTACGTTGGTTTTTTCATGAAATGGTATTAGTGCCGGTCGTTCAGAAATCAATGGCAAACTACCGAACGTAAACTTGCCCAGGAATCACGAACAGCAAAAAATGCTGGGGTTTACTGCGTCGTCATGTAAAGGACATGCAAATAACTTTTGTTAAAATTTACCGTTTAATGTAAGACCTCCAAGTACAACATAAGACCGGTTGATACCACAACAAGCAATGATGTACAGACCAGAGGAAGAGGCCGACCACGTAAACGTTGGACGGAGGGAATAGCAGAGTCTATGAGAATATCGATATATGAAGCCCATACTCGGGCACTCTCACGATGTTTATACTTCACCTCGACACCGCAAGGTACAAGAGGAACATGATGATATGAGATGATATGAGATGAGATATACGGACAGTTACTTGGGTGACGGTTTTAAAGTTTTAGAACGTGGCTGTCATCACGGCCGCCCGAGAAGTTTCTCGATCCCTGGCATGGTCTTCTGCTTCCTGTGTCCTCCTGCTCGAAGAGACCTTTCGACGGTCCGTGATGAGAGTGACTTGGGCAAAGAACCTACCACGTGATGATAATGAAGCATAGACTGTGTGCGTGTTAAAATAGCTAGCCATTCCTTATTAGGCTCAGACCTTAGGGGTTAGTGAAAGCAGTTTCATAATTCTTCGACATACCAGATGGGAGGGTTCGAAATCAACCGCAGACGATTTGGGAGCAGGTCGCTTTGCGTTGATTTCGACGGTATGGGCATCGATCGTTCAGGAAGCAATGGCAAACTACTGAACGTAAAACTGAAGCAACTCACAAACGCCAGCGTCTGAGGCTTAGGAGAGGTGAACACAGTTTCACAATTCCGCATGCTGGGTTGGAAATATCCGCAGATAAGATGGAATAGAGCAATAACATAAGAATGGAAGAGAATACGAAATGTTCATAGAAATTAATTTATTGACAAGAAATGTTCAACCACAATTAAATGTTATCTGTGACAAGATGGGATATACCCAAATAGAATCTAGAAAAATCATAGAAGGATGGAAGGAAAGCTGTAGTGGAATGTATGATTTGAATCACTGTGATGATATGAATGAGATACATGAAACAATGACAGAAGACACAGAACCTACACCCTCATTAGGTGAAACTGAATGGGCAATAAAGAGCCCGAAGAATGGTAAATCACCAGGATGTGATGAGATATCAGCTGAACTAATTAAAGACGGAGGAGAAGAAAGCATACACTTCTATCACGATCTATGTAAAAAGGTATGGAAATATGGTATATGGCCAAAAGATTGGAAGAGAACTATCTTCATTCCATTACCAAAAAAGGGCAACTTAAAATTGTGCACTAACTATAGAACTGTTGCCCTGATCAGTCATGGAAGAAAAATTCTACTAAAAATCACAATGGGAAGACTTCGTAAGAAAATGAAAGAAGAGTTTTTCGTGGTTCAAGTTGGATTTAGACAAGGAGAGGAACAAGATATCACAAACTCAACATACGTTTAATAATAGAGAATTGTAGAGAAATTAATGTCAACCTAGTATCGTATTTTGTGGATTATTCAAAGACATTTGACTGTGTAAAACATCAGAAACTTTTGGAAATCATGAGGATAGTGGGCTTTCCATCATGTGTAGTACAACTCATAAAGATATATAGATCAACAAGCAGCGGTTATAATAGATGGCGAGACATCAGAATGGTTTGACATCAAACAAGGAGTCCGTCAGGGATGTGTGTTGTCCCTGTAATTGTTTTACCTGTATGCGAAAATATAATGAGAAATGTCAGAGATGATATAACCAGGGAGCAATATGATGCCCTAAATATGGGTGGTCATGAAATACCAGTGATTCAAGATGATGATAAACAGTATTACTATACACAACACAGAATGGTATAGAAAACCTAATAACATCAACCCAAAAGAATAGTGAAAATCAGAACATATATCTTAATATAGCATAAACAAAGATAATGCATACAGATAAAACTACTATGTAGAAAGAAGTATATGTTAATGAGGAAAAATGGAGGTGGTGGAAAATTGCGAATATCTTGGGTCATTAATTACCAACAATGGTGACACAATGAAAGGAATTAAAAGACGAATATCTATTGCTCTTCAAAAATTAAAACAACTGCGTGTTGTGACGTGGGACAGATAGAACTACAAACATTAGATTCTTGAGAGTGTGCATCTTTCCCATTGCAACATAAGCCTGTGAGACCTGGACACTTAATAAACAAGCTGGACAGCGCATAAATGCCTTTGTTACAGACGGGTTCTAAGAATATCTTGGATACAGAAAAGAACAAATGCATCCATACGACACGATCTGAATACTGAATAAGGTTGGCTACTAAAGACGATAAAACAAAGCAATTTGATATATTTTGATCACTTGAAACGTGAAAGTTTGGCAAGAACAATAACAGAGGGGTATATGCCCAGGAGCCGGTCTCTCTGCCTAAGGAGTTAACGACTTTCTCCGTATCCCGTATATCCACGTACGGTAACGCAGCTGCACGAGATTCGGTAGCGGATCGCGTCGCGCTGGTTACTTAGGTTGGGGGGGGGGGGGGTATGTGTGCCGGTCGCTCAGAAAGCAACGGCAAACTACTGAGCGTATTCTTGCCAAGAAATCAACAACAGCTGTAAAATGCTGGTGTTGACAGCGGTGTCCTGTAAATAGGATATGCGAAAAAAATGCCCAGGAAGAGAGGGAGAGGAATTACAAAAGAGAAGATGGGTGCAAGATGCGGTGGACTATCTCCAGATGAGTGTATCGGACGCGGTACATCTTGCTTATGATCGAGAGGTTTTCCGGAGGATTGTTATGGGAGCGAGGCTCTGCAAAGGGCCTGCTACCGAATGAGTGAAAGAACCTGGAAGCAGACTGCACTGCGTGGATTTTCACAATGGTATGAACGTCCGTCGTTCAGAAATCAATGATCAACTTTTTTTTCATATCCTTTTTACAGAACATCGCAGTTAACACCAGCAATTCTGCCGCTGTGATCTCTTGACGAGTTTATATTTAGTAGTTTCCCATTGTTTTCTGAACGACCGGCACCGATACCAACGCAAAACCAACGAACGCGGTCTGCTGCCAAATGGCGTGGAGATGTGTTTCGAACTCGGGTATGTGGGATTACGAACCACGACCGTAAGCTCTTCACCACGGAGACCGGCAATGATCAACTTTATTTTGTCACATATCCTTTTTACAGGACATTGCAGTAAACACCAGCATTTTTCAGCTGCTGTTGATGTCTTGGCATGTTTTACGTTCTGTAGTTCGCCATTGCTTTCCGTAAGTAACCAGCGCCGTGCGATCCGCTGCCGAATCTCGTGCAGATGTGTTTCGTACGTGAGTGTACGGGATTACGAACAACTTCCTTAAATTCTTCGCCAGGGAGACCAGCAATGATCAACTACTGCGGGTAAAATTGTCTAGAAATTCATAAACAGTCCAACAATGATGGGGTTGATTGTGACGTCCTGTAAAGGACACGCAACTAATTTTATGCTCAAACTAAACGGAAGAACTGAGGTGTTTTTTGTTTTTTTTAATTTGTGGGTAGTATCCTGGGATTGAAACACGAAACACAGGTAGGGTGCCTCATAGTATATGTGACCTGTACAGGTCTATTCCTGCTCTGAGCACGTGCCGTCAACGACGTGACCATATCGAAATCGGGGTGGCCAAACACACCTTCGTTGGGCTTTCCTTCAATTTGTGTGTCAAGGAAGTTCCAGAATACAATGCAACACTCCCTTGTCTTATCCGTGCATAACTGCGATTGGCTTGTGCGCATGTCTGATCTAAGCGCGGGTGGTTTCCCCGCCATGGTTGACATATCGCACAATCTGTTATAAATTAACTGTCTGTAGTTTACTCTGTTGTGTGCCTACAAGTTCTCCGTACAAGGAAGTCAGTTTATTTACAGCAGTGTTCAGAAAGGGTTTAAGTTATAACGACCCGGGATCCGAGGCACGTAGAAATATCTTGCCTAGAGTGAATTTAAGTAATAAAGGAATGGATCATTTATTGTCACGTCAGGTTATTCAGACTGGTAAGTCTATGAATATGCCACTTTACTATTAATCTAGTTTTATCATTATCATCGCCATCATCTTCCACTTATTCCGTCAAGCATCGAGGAGAGGAACAGTTGACATTCCAGCACCCTGTGGGCTGTACTGAATAGTATCATTTCCTGTGATTGTACAATGTCTTTGGCGTCCTCTTGCTGACGTATCAGAACGTCTTAGGTGTAGCGCCAGTGCTTGGCATTTTAACGTGATGACTGGAACATTTGATCTTCTGTCTTTCAGTATTTGTGGCACAATGTGTATTCTTTGCATTGTCCCCAGAAACCATATTGCCAATGCCATTGTATATGGTTCGGCTTGTCTGTTATTATCCATTATTCGCGTGTATACAATAGGATAGGTCCTACATGGTACTTTATGGTACATGGGGGGGGGGGGGGGCTGCGTGGTCTCGAGGTATGTGTCCGCCTCGAATGCTGGAGGTCCCGGGTTCAAGCCCCAGTGAGGACCGGGATTTTTTCACGTGGGCTTCTAGTAATAAAATTTTCCCTGGTCTCTGGGGTAGTGAGATCGGACGCCCGTGTGTATTGTTGCGCACGTAAAAAATCCCTTGGCAGTTGGAAATCGAAAAAGAGTAGCCTAACGGCGCTGCCCGAGCAAAATTTCTAGTTAAAAATCTACCCAAAGTATTTCAGGATCATCGCCGGTGCTACGGAGTTCGTGCACTGAGCTGCGTTTCTCCAGACTCAGGTTTGAGTTAGAAGAAGAACGGAGCACTTATGGTTACCCCCGTGTGCCGTGATGTTGACACATCGACTAAATTAAACTAAACTAAACTTTAACACTCTTCTTTTCACTTGGCTACAAAGCATAAGTGGTAACACTTAGTTTAGAATAACAGGCATACCAATAATGCCTGGAGAGAATGGTGAGGCAGGGAGTGGATGGAGGATCTGGCCGACACTCAGTACTCAGAGGAAAGACCAGACGGACACATACTCAGTTTGAAGAAAAAATAGACGGGGGCCTTTATCTGTCACTGTTGGACTTAAGAGAGAGACTTGTTATCTAGTTATCTCTAGGTCATGTCCCCACGTCAGAAACAGACGGCTCAAAGTTATAACCTGTTATGAGTCGGTTAGTGTAAATACTGGATGGGATAAAAGAAAGTATTTAAAAAAACAAAAAAACAAGAAACATTATCCCTAATCTAAACTTCGTGTTTCTGTATTTGTCTAACCGTCATTGCGGTCTTCGATAAATAAAAGGAAACATGAGGAAAGAATAATCTTGCACGGTTTCCAAGAATCACTGCTTGAAACTCGCTGTGTTTGTTTCTTGAATGCATTCATTTGTTAGAGTTCTGTACAGGAAGTGTATTTGCTTTCAGTTTGTGTGATTGTGTATCGGGCTGTGTTAAGTATATACTTCCTTCTTTTCATGGACATGGATTATGCTTGCAGCAAAGAGCTTTACAAGCGCTGAACGTGATACATGTGCTAGATAGCAAGTTAAGTTAGTAGCGTATCTTATACAGGACGTAGCAGTAAACTCTAGCATTTTTTTTTTGGAGTGTTTGTGATTCCTGGGCAAGTTTTACGGTTAGTAGTTTACCAATGCTTTTTGAACGACCGGCATTCATACAATTGTATTGAAAACAACGCAAGGCAGGTTGCTTCCAAATCGCCAGCAGCTGTATTTCGAACGCTGTGTGATTACGAATTTAGTTAGCAAATACGGAAGAACAGGGCACTGGTACACTTGTACACCTGTACACTTTTACTCTTGTACACTTGTACACACATCGAGGCTCACTTGGTATATGGTGGTTGCCCCATGTTTGTATAGCCCAACCGGCACTTGGTGGCTGATGTGGCCAGTGCCATGATGTCCTTCGGTACTCCCTAGGACATTGCTGGTATCCACTTTTGGCTGGCTAACCTGGGATTATTTATAACTTGTTCTTATAGTTTATGCAGTGTGGCGTTGGTGATCTTGTCTTGATTGTCCACTGTCTCCTGTCTCTTGGTGTTTCCAATATAAGTGGACAACTCTACATCTGAGGAGAGCAGGGCACACACTTGTCCTGATAGTCGGAAGTGGCTGCCAAAGGCAGAGGTAAAACACCCCCAATTGAATGTGGAAGGCAAGGGGAAACCACCATATTAACTTCCCAATATTTCATGAGTATCCACCGTTCATAGCCAGTAACGACGTTAATGACTGTTTTAGGACATCCTCGTCCTGTAGGGACAGTCATGAGCCACATGTGACACCAGACAGTCATCAAACTTTTTTGTTCACATACCCTTTACAGGACATCTCTGTCAACATCAGCATCTTTCAGCTGATTGTTGATTTCTTGGCAAGATTACGCTCAGTAGTTTGCCATTGCTTTCTGAGCGACCGGCTCAAATACCCCGTAAGTTACCGACGCGGAGAGAACCGCTACCAATTCTCGCGCAACGTCACGTTACTTACGAGAGTATACGAGATTACGGAGAAAGTCGTATAATCTCTAGACCAGAGAGACCGGCAGTCATCAAACTACTGAGTCAAAAATTAAAACTAGAATAAATAAATTTAAAATTGGACAATTGAATATTAGAATACTAATGGGGTTAGGAAAGCTGAAAAATGTTATGATTAGAACAATCTTGGAAGCAACGTAGATGTTGTGCATGAGGCGAATGTTGTGAATTTCTTGGACTGCCAGAGAAACTAACAACGATTGCCTGAAAGAGGCTAATGAAGCTAGAATATACAACAATAAGAAAGGGACAAGCGGCTTTCTTTGATCATGTGAAGACAAGAGAGGCATTGGAGAACATCGTCAAAACTGAAAAGATCAGGGTGGGGGGGGGGCAGAGGCAGACCAAGCGGGATGATGCTGGATGGAATGAGACAGTGGCATGGAGGAATATCATCAGCAGAGTTGATCCAGAACACCAAGGACTGCGATCTGTAGAGACACATGAACACCTACACAAACTGGCTGATCACTTGATGATGATGATATATATATATAAGGCTTAATAACTACAACCCATAGCGGTGGCGAATGTGACTGTTAAGGCCAATTCGAGCTGTAAATGTTCGTCCACAGTGGATGTCCACATGGTCATTTCCACAATCATGCACCATCTTACGTCTCACACGCTCGGTGTGTGACTTATCTGCAATAATCTTTTCCTGTATTCCATTTCTTTATTCCATTTCTGATATTTGCCCTCCATGCAACACGTTAAGCGGCGACTTGCTCCCAATGTGCATTATCAATGCCTGTATCAATCACAGTCTTAAACAAGAGTACTAAGCTCACAGGCTTGATTGACAAGGATTTTTGTTTTGGCAGTAAGCTTCATGTTCTCCCAGACTCTTTTTCTTAACCTGTTCACTGTTGTTGCTGCCTTACCAACCCAGATGTTGATTTCTTGATGTAGGACATGGATTTACCTCTGATCCTAGATATGTAAAATGGTCTACTACCTCTAGTTCGGAGTCGTCAGTAAAGATTGATGGTGCCCCATGTGCACCTTGTGACATATTCTGTGTCTTCCTTTTGCCAATTGGTAAACCAAATTCAGAACAAGCATTATAGAATGCAGATAGTAGACGTTTTAATTCTTCCCCAGAGTGGGTCGTAATTGCAGCATAATCTGCGAACAAGCAGATTTCTCTGATTTTCTCTGATCAGTACCCTCCTAATTTTGGTCTTGTCCTTCAATCTCTGAGCATTGTAGAGGCCGCCATCTGAGCGTGAGCGAATGTATATACCACCATCCTGATCACGAGAGGCATATTTCAGTAGAAGTGAAAAGTATATTCCAAAGAGGGTGGGAGCTAGTACACAACCTTGCTTAACTCCACTCTTGATTTCAAACTTTTCAGAAGTTGCACCATCAAACTTGATTATACCCTTCATGCCTGTGTAGAACGATTCCACAATGGACAGAAGAGTTGGTGGGCAGCCAATCTTCTTTAGTGCCTTGAACAGACCCTTACGACTGACCAAATCAAATGCCTTTGTGAGGTCGATGAAGGCAATAAACAGTGGTTGATTCTGTTCACGGCATTTTTCTTGCATTTGTCGCAATGAGAATATCATATCAATGGTAGACCGGTTCTGTCGAAAGCCACACTGTGATTCGGGGTAGACTTCATCTCCTAGGACTTGAAGTCTGCGCAGAACAATTCTGGCAAATACTTTTCCAACAATACACAGAAGTGAGATACCCATATAGTTGTTGCAGTCACTCCGATCGCCCTTGTTCTTGTACAGTGTTATGATGCTTGAATCTTTGAAATCCTGTGTGTGTGTGTGTATATATATATATATATATATATATATATATATATATATATATATATTTAAACAGAGATACACGTTACCTTAGCATAAGAAACAATAAACAACTGTGTTAACAAGTTTACGTAAAAGATTCAGACAAATATTACCAAATAAGCATATAAAGATATTGAGATAACTGCTTAAGTGTTTGATGAAAGACAAGCGTGCAAACTTCTAAAAGGAAGTTGTTAGGCGAAATCTGTTGATTTTCTCAATTTACAATGTAAACAATATAAAATAGCATAACGTAATGCAGCTTTACAGAACACAGTTAGGGAAAAGATTGCGGCGACTAGACTTTGTCAGAATAGAAATACACACACAAAACACAACATGGTTCACGCGGTGAAGACACACCAGGGACTACGTTAAGATATAAGAACGGGATGAAAAGAATGGGAAGATGAAAAATTAAGAACAATGACAACAAAATGAAACAAATGTGCTGTTTATCTCTGAACTCCTGTCTGTGATACTCCCAGGATATGATGAGAATCACAGTCAGAGATTCTGACATGAGTAGCACATGTTTTTTTTTTTCATATTTCAGTTTCTTTTCATTGTCGCAACGTCATATGTAATTGTGGTTCTGTAAAGCTGCATTAGTTTGTGTTATTTTATATTGTTTACATTTCCACAGCTTTACCGCAAATCCATCAGTAATACTCAATCTACAATGATGTTGCTTGAATGAAATCGTGAACACCACAATCAAGAAGGTAAAATGGCAATTTTTTGATATGCATAAACAAGCACAGATGAGTGATGAGGGCACAATTAATTCCTTTGACCTTTCAGGCAATTTCACGCGGCTGTCACACTTGTCTTCCCAGCACGATATGGCGACAACTGAAGAGACTGATGTAGAGTCCGTAGAAGATAATACTTTCCAATATGATGAACTGACCAAATCTGATCACTGGCTACAGCAACCTAAGGGTATAATAAACTCAAAACTAGGTGATTTCTCTACTGCCATACCCAATCATAGACCTAAGGCATCAGAAGCAGTCGATGAAAGTAACAACACCGAATGTGTGTCTTCACCACACTGCAGAGTAAGATATGTACTCTATCACAGCCAGTCATCAATAGAGTACAGCGGTTCTGAAACACTAGGAAACATAACAACATCAATCATATCTCAGGATGAAATTCTGACATCACTAACATCAGTCATAAGCCAGGATGAATTATTTAACAACATAACATCGGCGATATCTCAGCGTGGAATACTTAAAACCATAACGACATCAACTACATCTCACGACGAACTGCTTAAAAACAGAACGACCACAACCACAGCTCAGGATGAGATACGTAAACACATAACCACATCATCCACATCCGAGGATGAAATGTCGCCAGGCCCAATGTCAATCGACAAAGTATCTGAACACTCACTGATCGAGCACTGTTGCTATGAAGAGCCTAACTGTCTGCTGAAGACTTTCACTGAACAGCTCAGTATCACGTGTCAGATGCCGACGGATGAAGTGTCAATCGATGGCTTGAATGAAGACAACAATGAAGAGAATCCCACCCAGATGTACTATCTTGGTTACAGTGAAAATAGGACTACCATTGTCAATGAACTTCAGGTAATACTTCTTTTTTTAGAATATCAATTGCAATGTTGTTCAATAATTTAGTCGTAAAATACACAGTAAATATACAACATTGCTTTGATGATTCGGCAGCTTCTGCAGCTGGTCTTGTTCCAGACGTATTGGTGTTATCTTTCCTCTGGAGTAAACTAGACAGACCGAGAAAGGAATCATGTTGCATGGGCAACACATGTTTCTTCAAATTCAGTCCAGGTTTTGTGCCGAGAAGAGGTCGCTCCCGCCATGGGTTGTAGTAATTATGCCTTTTTTGAAGCACAATGTAACAAAATGTCGTCTGTCAAGACGGCAAGGTGCCCATCAGTCACACAGTACCAGAACTTTACAAACTGCATCAGAACTACATAACATGCTAGCAGTAAATACTGGAGCTGAGACTTAGGGGCAGTGGACGAGATTCATAATCCCCCGAGATACCGAGTCGAGCGTTCGACATTAGCACCGTTGATTTCGAAGGCATGAGCGTCGTTCGTTCACAAAGCAATGACAAATTACTGAACGCAAAAATTGCTTAGTAAATAGCAAACAGTCAGATTAACGCTAGGGTTGATTCCGACGTCCTCAAAATGACATGTAACTAACTGTTTAATTAGTAGTAAATATGTTAAGATTTACAATAGCATGTTATAGTTGTAAACAAGATGTTTATTACAACAACAACAACAACTACCACTACCACTACTACTACTACTACTACTACTACTACTACTACTACTACTACTACTACTACTACTACTACTACTACTACTACTACTACCAACACCACCACCACCACCACCACTACTACTACTACTACTACTACTACTACTACTACTACTACTACTACTACTACTACTACTATTATTATTATTATTATTATTGACATCATTTACAATATGATGTTGTAGTTGTAAACAAGATATTTATTACAACAACAACAACAACTACTACTACTACTACTACTACTACTACTACTACTACTACTACTACTACTACTACTACTACTACAACAACAACTACTACTACTACTACTACTACCATCACTACTACTACTACTACTACCACCACCACCATCATTACTACTACTACTACTACTACTACTACTACTACTACTACTACTACTACTACTACTATTATTATTGACCTCGTCAGTGTCATTATCGTCATCATCCTATATAAAGAGTTGAACACAGTTAACATATTACATTGACTAATAGATGCATCAGTAACTGTGCTACAGACAGACAGACAGACAGACAGACAGACAGACAGACGGACGGACAGACGGCTGGCTAGATGAATGAAAGGATGGATATATACGTACATACATACTTAACGTACATACATACATCCATGCATGTACATCCTACCTACTTACCTGCCTTTTTACCCACCTACCCACCAACCCACATTCTTCTTTCTCCTTCGCTCCTTCTGCTCCTTCTTCTTCTTTTCTGTCTCCTCCTTCTACTCCATCTCCTCCTTTTCTTAATCCTCCAAATTCTTCCTAGTTTTACTCCTCCATATCTTCCTCCTCCTCCTCCTCCTCCTCCTCCTCATCCTCCTCCTCCTCCTCATTGTCCCTAAATGAAACATGGAACATCGCCCATCTTAAGCTGGGTCCTTGGTTCCTAAAGACCAAAATTTATTGGATTTTTCAGTTAAGGGCTTCTAGACATATGGTGCCCAGACTCAAACCAACACGCTTTGAGTATTACGCCTTTACTATTCATTACTTGTCTCATGGTCTCCGACAGCACACGGGTTAGTATTCGATGCACTTGCACTAAAATGATCCTCAGGAGTACAAGTATTTTCCGATGAATCAGTAATCCTCCATCTTCTTCGCCAATTTTCAGCAAAATAATAACACACAGCTGCTAGAACGTGGCCAGCCCGAGCCGAACGCTGCACCAGGACGGGTGACACCGGTCACTCCTTACACCCGCAGACCTATAGTTGAACAGGCAACACAGCCAAGTGCTTTCACCTGTTTAGGCTCGATTCAGGGTCCGAGAATGTCCAGATCTGCAAATCCAGGTAGGCTTGAGAATAGATACTCGAAAGATGAGATGAATAGTTAATATTCAATACACCGTTCACTACTGCACTAACGGTCAGCATGGCCGAATTGATAAGAACGCTCGTTCTTAAACATCCAGTGTGTCCTGATGCCGAGATAAGGGTTTCAACCCGTACACCGGTCAACTGAGCTAAACTGTTGACTTCTCGTCCTTGACTTGGGGACGTAAATTACAAGTACCTCTGAAATCGGAGTGGGTTTGCCTGATGGCGCGGGACACTGGTCATAAAACAGCTGCATATCATTTATGGACGTAGCAGTCAATCCCAGCATTATTAGGTTGTTCGTAATTCCTGGGCAAGTTTACGTTCAGTAGTTTGCCATTGCTTTCTGAACGACCGGCACCCATACTATTTCATAAAAAACCAACACACTGGTAATAGGGAAAGCTAATCCACACGCAAAATTCAGTCCAGTGCTACTAGAAAAAGTTTGTATGGTCAACGCTTAAGTTCAAAGCGAGTGGGCCCAAAACAAGAATTCTGCAGTGTGGATCAGAAACAAGCAGAGTGACATACATGAGTGATCATAGCGTGCAGCTTGGTCTTACACTCGTTGAATGGGAACTGCCACAAGAAACCTCCACGGGGTGGGAGACCAGCAAGGCCAAGTTATATGGCAAACACAGCTGTGGGTCTGCCATAAGTTGTTTCAGCATTTCTGAGTACAGAAACCAAACATACCACAACATATCTAAATGCTGCTGGTTTTCTAGTGACTGCCGCTTCCATCGAGGATGAACTGTATTTTTTTGTGGAGGACTTTTGTGTTGGCATTCTGGCGGCAGCATTATGCACAGTGTACTGTTGATATATCGAGACTCTTGTTTGTTCCACTTTTCACATGGGGCAGTGAGGCGCATTTTGTGTGATATTCACTGGCACAGGAACTGAGCATAATTGGGACGACCCGTTGTTGTGAAGTTGGAACCGTGACTAATGACTAATAACTAATAATCTAAATACATAACTCAGTCTTTCCATATAATTTCTACGTAGACATTCCAAGCGTTCTAAACATTTCTAAGTACACAAAGCAAATTTTCTCAACATTTCTAAGTACACAACTGAATCTTTCTCAAAATTTCTAAGTACACAACTGAATCTTTCTCAACATATCTAAGTACACAAACAAAACTTTCTCGGCATTTCTAAGTACACAAACCAACTTTTCTCAACATTTCTAAGCACACAACTGAATCTTTCTCAACATTTTCTACGTACGCAAACCAAATTTCTCTGTGTTTCTAAATACACGAACCAAACTGTCATAGTTTGTCCAACATTTCTAAGAACACAAACCAAAACATATCCCAGGAATTGTTATACATGAAAACTGACCGTCTCCCTGTCTTTTGATTGTCGGTAAGTAAACCCTTTCCCGGAACATTCCGTAAACAAGAAATTCGAAATCTTTCCCGGGCAGCGCCGTTAGGCTACTCTTTTTCGATTTCCAACTGCCAGATTTTTTACGTGCGCAACAATACACACAGGCGTCCGATCTCACTACCAAGAGACCAGGGGAACATTTCGATTGACAAATCTACCCAAAGTATTTCAGGATCCTCGCCGGTGCTACGGAGTTAGTGCACTGAGGTGAGATTCTCCGTAGAACGGAGCACTTGTGGGTTACACCCGTGTGCTGTGATGTTGATAAGTCGACTAAACTAAAATATTCCGTAAACAAGTCATTAAGAATTCACATTAAAAGCAAGGAAAATAACAAGCAAAGGTCCCTTTACATGTATAAAGCGCATTGTGCGTATGGAGCATGGCCCATATTTCTTATAGACCGAACGGCACTCGGTGGCTGATGTGATTTGTATGACACCTTCCGACTTTACTTCTCAAGAGCTTTTCCTGGTGCCTCAAGACTTTGAAGACCCGGTCGAATTTTTAAAATTCGAACCCGTCCTGATGCGGATTGAACCCTTGTTACCGCGGCTCCCTACAATAGAAGTAGACGACCCTTTGTGCATATCTTGAGATGTCATTGGTATATGGTGTGAGCCTCATAATGGTATAAACCAATCGGTACTCGTGAAGCGATGTGGTCAGGGCTAACTGAGTGCCTAGGTAAGTTTTATGATTCCACCTCCATTCGAGTTCTAATACATGACCAGTAACCAGACAAAACAGACATACTAATCCCTGCGCTACCGTTATTATTAAGTATTTATTATTATATGTAGAATCTATAGTATGTTATGGTTTTACTGACATATATTAGAGTCAATGTTTTATATTCCGTAACAGTGCCTTCAGTAGGGATGAGAATTCCCGTGGAGTTACGTAGTATCCCAAATAGGCACAACGAGTACATTCTGCAGGTAAATTCCGCAGCCACCGGTTCCAGGGTCTTGTCAAACGATGCAGATACTCTCAACTTCTACAGTTCACCTGGTGGACCAACAAGGCAAATAAACAGTTCTTTGGAGAGTGCTAGTGCTGCTCCAACAACGTCTTTGTCATCATCATCCGTTATATCAGGTACCGAACGACAGATTTTAACAATAGATGGATTTCCTCCGTCAAAAGATGGATGGACGCACCACAAGAACGATCACATTCAAGCAATGCATAATGATGCACGGAAACATTCTCAAACTAAAGAACACGACGGAATAAAGACAGGTTCACATTTTAGCAAACAACATTTCATGCAGCCTCAGCAACAGAATCTGCCTGTGGTGAAGCCAGATGTGCAACAATATAATTATTTTGATGACCGCCCATTTGTCAACGAACATAAAATGTTGGATCCTAGGTTATATATGCAACAGTTGAATTATGAGTGGCCACCGACTCATCTTTCGGATTTAAGGATATTATGTAACCCTCACATGCATGCCAGACTACTTCAAGAAGACAAACTCCTAGCATTGCGCATGAAATTGAGTGTAATCAGAAACACTCGCCACTGCAGGCGAATGCTGTGCGTAACACATCAAACAACGTCTATAATAGTGTTACAGACAATTCCTACCTTACCCCAAGAGGACCACAGTGTCATCAATCAAATCAACATAATTACAGCAATCATTCCATTCCTTGTGTGAAAAGATCACAAGTTAATGCATGTGCGTCGACAGGCACGTCTTTAACTCCAGTTGGTCCATCACAAAGCAAACATACACAGTCAGTTTACGTGGGAAATTCTTGTCTTTCGCAAAATAATTATCTTGCTCAAAATCATCCTCTTGCACAAAATCATCATCTTGTACAAAATCATCATCTTGCACAAAATCATCATATCATTCAAAGACAGTGTCGACACCCTATGGATCACGAGATAACTTGCAAGTCAAATTTATATTCGAGAAATAAAACGAATGAACCTCCTCTGCAGCAGTCGCATAAAGGCAACCGTGATTCAATTGTTCATGCATCAAGTGAGGCAACTACAGAAGGGCTTATCGTTGGAACAACAGAAGTGTGTCATTGGAGCACACGCACATCAAAACCGCATTCAAACAATAGCAAAACCAGAATGGACAAAGTAGATAAATGGCTACGAGATGGAAAAAACGTAAGCATAGAAGAACAAATGAAGCTGTATGACCATAATAACCAGAACACTTACAATGAGCAAGAAAATCAACACGTTAAAACAACTCCACTATCCACACACGTTCTTGCTGAGAATTCAGGCCTGCCAAGGGGCCTGTTTGATGGGCAACCATTGCCAGACGCTCAGCAAGTGAAGCAAACTTTCAACAAGAAACACAATCCACACAATGCCTGCCTTAAGGAGACTGTCAAAAAAGGCAGTCTAAAACATCCCAGTCCCAAGGAAGTCCAGAAAAACAAAACTCAGACTGAGGATAGAAATAACATTTCTAAATCCTCCCTACAATTTCAACACTACAATAATACAGACATCTGTAATGTTCACAGACCTGAGTTGCAAACTAATGGATTATGCACTGACATGATGATTGAGAGGATTCGACAGAAACAATTTCAAAAATACAAATCCAGCGTTGTACCCGATTGTATATATTGTCAAGCAAATGTACAAAAAGCAGACGTGGTCACTAATAAAGAGATCAGGTTACCTGAAGAGAAATCCCTAAAAGAACCGGCGGTGGGATTGCCAATTTCCTTGCCGGACCGTGAAAATGTGGATAAAGAACTGCTGCATATATTACCAGACGGAACACATTCCTTGAGAGCAAAATCAAGCAGCAGTCGTAATAAAGGAGAAATGTCTCAAACAATAGACGTGGGTAACCACATCTACAGACAGCTTCATTGTGACCCAATGGCCTTGACACGTTCAGATAAAGAGATCTGGTTGAAGAAGATGTCCCGGAAAGAGAATGATGCTTCGGTTCGTAGAGAAGAACACCATGTAAAGACATGCAATGAAAATATGCTTGCTGTACAAGAAAATACCAGAGCCAGCTGCTCGAAACAAACAACTCATAAACATTGTGATGACACTCCTGGAAGCTATGGTACAGTTAATACCTTCAGTTGTGAGTCTAGCTTTCTACATCCATACCTTCATCATGATAAACATAATGCGGAACTTGGCAGAATGCACGTCTACACACCACAGGAAGCATATCATCCAAAAGAATTAGGTCCAGTGTCTTATGATGCACCTAATGACCAAACCACTGGTTCTGTAAAACTACAATATGTGACAACAGGAAATCAAGCTCTGAGTACTTTGCAGAAGCACGAGGTGCCACCAGACTATATAAAGAAATATGTAGACAATGTGTCTGTTGAATATATCACGGGCCGCCAGTTTGTTGATGTGAATCAAAGACTTTCCCCGCCTATATCAGGATCACGAAATGTACATTCTAGTCACACTCAAATCCACAGCTATGAGAATGCAAGCTTCCTGCCTACAGACTCACCGAATAATTGTGGAAAACACAATGCAACTCCTTGCCATACCACAGATGCCCACAGTGATAATTTGATGTCACGGTATATCCCATGCAGCTTTCAGAATAACCAGAGACCTAGTTTACTGTCCGCAGCACAAAGATATGAAAACCAGTCAGTTTCACAGACACAATCAAACATAAATCAACGCAGCTACACAGCCCCGTTATCAAGCCAGGCATCCTTCGTAATGACAACACCGCCAAATTCTGTAGGCTCGGCATCGTCATCACTATCGCTACAAGAAAGTCCCTTCAAAACGCCTTACAGTGTAGACCATCTCCCAGGCGGCACTCATCGCCACTACTATGAAACTGTACAGACAGCTCCTTGCTATCCCAGCATCAGTGCCGATAGTGATGTTTCAATGAGCTCAGACAACAGCTTGTCAAGAGCTCATATTGTCAACATCAGTGCCACTGAAAAAATGCCCAGTTGCCAACATATTGGTGAATGCGCAGACACGCTGCCTACTTGTTACCAACTGCAGTATCAAGGGCTACAAATCACCAGTCAGCAGATACAGAAACAAAGCCACAATCTACAACTGCATTTGGAAAACCAGAATCATAAAGACACACAGCAGCAAAATCTGAGTCTTCATCAGCGCAATAAACAAATAGTGTCTCAAGATAGAAACGACTTCCGTAGATATGGCTGTACAGGCGCAATGCATCTTCCTTGTTTTCTCCAGAGTGCAGACTGTGATGACGACGTTACACATTGCGGTAGCACTAACCAACAGTTGGTTTCCCCACATCTTCTTAACCAAATGGCCTGCTATCAGAACGTTCAATGCACACAGTCGGATACTCTAGAGAGTATTATGACGTCTATCTCGGAAAAGTCTCAGATGTCAACTAGTACGTCCAATGATTGCTATCCCGACAAAACTCACGCACCCGAGCAACAAATCAAAGACACGCCTAATGAAGATACTCAACAATGCAGCAACAATACTGCAAACCTTAGTCGTAACCACATGCCACAAGCCAGCAATAAAGCAGTGTCTTCTCTTCAGCAACCATCTAATAGTCCTAGCAATGCGACCAACAGAAACATACGCTGCTCAATCCCTGCTCATTTTCCGGAAGCAATCGCCGATGTGTTCCCACAGCTGGATTTTGAAGACTGTCGAGATGCAATACCCCTGTCACCACCATCCTCGCCAGATATTAAACCTATCCAAACTGTGTCTAAACCAGACCAGGTGTTGGTTAAAGATGATGGACAAGGTGAACACACAGTCATTACGGAACCTACATTGAAAAATTGCAAGTACAAGAACGTTGATCCTCTACCCTACACGAATGCTGGTGTTGGCACATCGAGCTCTGCCTGTGATGGTGATGGTCAAGAGTAAGTAAAATTAATTACTAGGTGTTTCAAACAGAATAATGGTATTTTAGATGTCTGGTTAAACGACTTTCTCCGTAATCCCGTTTAGCCACGTAGGGTCTCGCAGCGCGCGAGAATTGGTAGCGGTTCTCGCCGCGTTGGTGAATTACGGGATAAGTGAGCCGGCCGCTCAGAAAGCAATGACAAACTATTGAGCGTAATCTTGCCAAGAAATCAACAACAGCGGTAAAATGGTGGTTGACAGCGATATCCTGTAAAGGATATGCGAAATTTAAAAAAAAAAAAAACAGTTACACAGCCAAAATATTTGCCATGAAGATAAATGCCAGTAAAAGAAAATTAACCATAACTGTCAAATAAACCGGCCCATAGCTTAAATATTAACATTATGTTAAGGAGCATGTAAAAAGTGTAGAACTCTCCCGTCTAGGCCCATTTTTACAGAGCTAGCTCGTTGTGAGAGTGAAATAAGATCTAGGATTCCAATTAGCCAAAAATAATCATGAATCATCAGCATCATTTTTATTCGGGGGGGGGGGGGGGGCGCGCTATAAGTGAGTGGGGGGGGGGGGGTTTACATACGTTTATAACATTAAGTAACAAATACTGAGCTACCGAAGATATTAATAATTATATATTTAGCCCGTAGCACTTTTCCAACCGTAAATATTAACTATAATGGGGGGAGGGAGAGTAAATAGCGCTTGGAAGCTTTTGAGATATGGTAGTTAGGAACACTGAGCTGATCCACGACTCTGGTGATCGAGTGAGATGACAAAACGTGACCTCCCACGCTTACCGTCATGGCACATGATGACGATGGTTTAGGAACAATACCAAGAGTTAGTTGGACAGATAAGAGATCAACTGAACCAACATTTAAATGCATTTGGGAAAATAGACAGCTATTGAAAATAAACGAAAAAGTCGACTGTTTTGGCTTGGCCATAATGCGTGATGTGAGAGTTTACTGTAGACAACAATAGATAGCAAAATCCAGGAGGAAAGACAATTAGGGCTTCAAAGAACCAATTACGTGTCATAGCCATACAAGGATGGAGGAGTTGGCATTCATGTCACTGCAGAGATTTGGTCTTTGGTGTTCTGGATCACATCTATAGCTGGTATTCCACCACGCCACCGTCTGACACCATCCAACATCATATACCCCCGTCCGCCTCTGCCTCTGCCTCTTCTAGAGTCGGCTAAATGTTCTCCAATCTCTCTCTCTCTCTCTCTCTCTCTCTCTCTCTCTCTCTCTCTCTCTCTCTCTCTCTCTCTCTCTCTGATGTGTGGTTGGGTAGAGGATGTGTGGGTGGGTGATTGTATATGAGTAAGGGTGTGTGGTTAAGGGATGTTTGGTTGGGGGATGGGTGGGTAGAGGATGTGTGGGTGGGTAGAGGATATGTGGGTGGGTGAGTGTGTGTAGGTTAGGAGATGGTGGGGGATGTTTGTAGGGGTGGGCTCGGGATCTGTGAGTGGGCTGGGGGAGATAGGAGATTATGTGGGTGGGTGCGGAATTTGTGTGTGGGTAGGTGCGGGATATGTGAGTTGGCGGGGAGATGTGTGTGTGCGTGGGAGGTGTGTGGCTGAGGAATGTGTGGGTGGAGCAGGATATGTGGGTGAGTGATTGTTGGTGGGTAATGGGACGGGTAGAGGATATGTGAGTGGGTGGGGAGATGTGTGTAGGTGGGGGGATGTGTGGGTTGGGGAATGTATGTGTGCTTGGGATGTGTGGTGGGTGAGAGGTGTGTGCGGGTGGGGAGATGTTTAGGTATAGGGATGCGGTGAATGGGTGGGGGAATGTATGTGTGTGTGGGTTATGTGTGTGGTTGGGTGGGGGAGTTGGAGTGAATGGAGGATGTGTGGGTGGGTGGTGATGTGTCTCATAACATAGTAATATGCATTGTTTATGTTTACAAAATCCATTTGACAATGTTTTTTCCTATGCACTGTTGATGAAAGAAAGATGAGTGATTGGAAGGGCCGAATGTAAGACGGGCCTGCGTGCCCAATTTGTTACCCTTTGAAAATAAAGTCTGTTCATTCGTTCGTTCGTTCGATCGTTCTCTCTCTCTCTCTCTCTCTCTCTCTCTCTCTCTCTCTCTCTCTCTCTATCAATCTCTCTCTTTCTCTCTCGCTCTCTCCCTCTCTCTCACTTACTCACTCTCTCTCTCATTCACTCACTCTCACTCACTCACTCACTCACTCATCCACCCACCCACCCACTCACTCACTCACTCACTCACTCACTTTCTCTCTCACTCTCTCACTCACCCACTCTCTCTCACTTACTTGCTCACTCACTCACTATCTCTCTCACCGATTCTCTCTCACTTTCTCTTACTCACTCTCTCTCTCACTCTTTCTGTCTCATTCTTTCGCACTTTCTCTCTCAATCTTTCTACCACTCCCACTATCTCTCTCTCACTCTCTCACCCTCTCTAACAATCATTCACTCTCTCTCTCAGTCTCACTCTCTCTCATTCACTATCTCACTCTCTATCACACCCTCTCTCACTCGTTCTAATAGACTCTCTCACTGTCCCCTCCCCCTCTCTCTCTCTCTCTCTCTCTCTCTCTCTCTCTCTCTCTCTCTCTCTCTCTCTCTCTCTCTTTCTCTCGTCTACGTTTAATAGCCGCAATCGTTGTTAGCTACTCTGGCATTCCAAAGTATTCGCAACTATCGTCCCAAAAATCCAAATCTCCGTTGCATCCAAGATCTTCTAGATTTGATTATTTACATTCGCATAATTTACTGACATACAGCACTTCATGGAACATTGAAATATTTAGGTGTGAAGTGTTAGCCTATCACAGCACGCTTAATCTGGGTGACCAGGGAACACTGAAGTAGTTAGATGTGAAGTTTCAGCCTCTGAAGGTTCTGTTTTCGATTCCGGGCCGCGTCCTTCGGTATACGAGTAAATTTTTTTCGGAGACTCCTGAAGGTCGTCGCTGGAGCTACGGAGTTCGTGCTTTGTGCGAAGCTTTCCACGCTGCGGAAAGAGACTGAGCCATAAGGGATTAAAACTCGGTGCAATGAAGTCGACCCTGTTGACTTGTATGCGACCTTTTCAAACCACATTTTCTTCCCACACAATTCCCAGAACATTCTAAAATGTATCTAGTATCCACACTCCATGGTGTGGCAAACGCAGTTTGGAGGCCCAAATATCCACCAGGATAAGTGGACACCTCTAGTGTGTACTTTGCATGTTAGCCATAGCACCATTTAGCAGGTTACCCGTTTACCCTGGCAACTTTAATGGTTGCTACAGGCTGAGTAAGCAGTCCACAGTCACGTGGACGTGGAAAGCAGGAGGAAACTACCATATTATACGTCCCAGGAAACTCAGTATGGCAGTCGAAAAAAGAATCACAAAGATCTGACGGTGAGGTACCTAGGCCAGACTGATCATTTACAGAAATGGGGAAGAGAACGATGGCAGAGAAAGAACGAGTAGTGGAAATAAAACCGGTGTGCCGAATACTGATAATATGTAAAGCTCTGTCACTGGGTTACTGGCGAAAGATCGATACTCTGTCCTGTGAGCCTTCATGGGAGCGAACTTCTGCAAAGGATCGGCTACATCACATCATTATCTTTGTCTTCTCATCTTTCTGCATCACTCCTTTCTCTTTCTTCTTCCGTTCTTCTTCTTCTTCTTCTTCTTCTTCTTCTTCTTCTTCTTCTTCTTCTTCTTCTTCTTCTTCTTCTTCATCATCATCATCATCTTCTTCTTCATCTTCCTCTTCTTTGTCTTCTTCTTCAAGTTCTGTATTAGGAGCCTGCTGTGAA
Source organism: Cepaea nemoralis (assembly GCA_014155875.1). Taxonomy (NCBI): domain Eukaryota; kingdom Metazoa; phylum Mollusca; class Gastropoda; order Stylommatophora; family Helicidae; genus Cepaea; species Cepaea nemoralis. Next base: position 145,795 of record JACEFZ010020813.1, read on the forward strand.
GTGATAGAACCATCACATTGTGAGAGAATATGGAGAAATAGATGGCTAGCCTATCCCTCCCGTAGCGAAAGTCGAGACCTGGAATCGAACCCTCGTCCGACCGCGTTCATGCCATTGCCAGCCTAACGTCCTAACCACTACAGCAACGTGCCCGCTACTAGTATGAAAACAATTCTTTGATATGAAGACATTATTTGATCTCTTTTCTCTGCAGGCTTGCTCATTCCGTCTGTGATCCTCCTGCAACAGAGTCCGACATCTTGTCAGACATCTCTTTCTTGGCAGGGCTACGAAGATGACCTTAATATAGACAACAAAGATCAGCAGGTGATTTTTATGTACATGTATGAATGAAGGTACTGGGCACGCGTACTCGGCTGTGCTCACACACATCAATAGCTAACGATGTCCCTGTTTGTTGTTGCCAGTCATCTTCTACCATTCTGCCAGTCGTGACAGGAACGATCTCATTTGCGTTTTCTTTACTTGTATCTGTATGGGTTGGGTACCTAGCCCGTGGTCTCTTGTCTGCTGAGATTTAAGTTAAGGTGTGGTGCCTTCAAGGTCTAGTCCTCTTAAGATTATGGTGTGTTGTCTGTATGAGCCAGTGATGTCAGCTATGGTGCAATGCCTATATGGGTCAGTAATGGAGACTCTGGGGCAATGTCTGTATGGACTAGACCTGTACGTTATGGTATGTTGTCTGTATGGGTCAGCACTGTAGACTATGGTATATTGTCTGTACGGGTCAGTAATGTATGACAAGATGTGGTGTCCGTAGGATTAATACTGCAAGCTAGTTTTGAGAAAGTAAGTTGCCCTAGTTTTGAGAAAGTATTATATTTATTAAGGGCTTTTCTTAGGCCAAATAATGACTGTAGTTGTTTGCAATTAGTTAACGATTCTTTATACATTCTTCACTGTATCACTGATATGTGATGTTTGGGCTGTCATATATGGTGTGATAATTGATTACTTTTGTTATTATTTCAGATTGAAGACATTTTGCGGGATTTGAAAAGACAGTCGAAAGATTCACAGAGCAAGTGAGGTGATCATCTTGCTGAAAGACAAATCTATTTGAAAGTGATAATGTCGGCTAAACTGCGGAAAGTCGTATTCACCCAAGAAGAGTAATGCTGATGGAGATACTTGACTTTATAACACATTTTCACATTGTGAAAGAAGGCAATTAAACTCTGTGTGTAAAGCTTTTCCACATAATCAGTTTGAAACATTAAGGGAAATTAACGATTAATTCAAGTTAGTTGTCGTTTCTTGAAGTCAAGGGACAGCTGCAGGGAATCCCCAGTATTGTCAGGGAATCCCCAGTAGTCTCTATTTCTGGCATCTTCTTTCCTCTGTCAATATGAGAGCGTCACGCCTGGTTATACTCCTCATAGGTCAGTGTGTCCGCCTTGGGCATGCTTCTGTGTCAAGTGTGCTTCCCCTAGATAGATTCCATCCAAGGTAACAGCCCTATCTGCCCGTGGGTAGCTTCACTTTTCATAACAATTTTGCCAGGGCAGTGTTTTCGCTATATAGAAAGAATGGAAGATAATAGAATATAGAAAGAATGGAAGATAATAGGGAAACAAAACTCGCTTACACTCAGGAAATAAATGACCGTAGATCCCGAGGTAGACCAAGAAGACGGTTGAGAGATAATACATGTACAGACCTACAAGCACTTGGAATCAACGACTGGCAAGAGAAGGTCCACCAGAGAGACGAATGGAGACAGATTGTATTTGCAGCAAAGAACCTCAATGGCTCGGAAAGCTGAAGAAGAAGAAGAAGTGTTTTCGCTACCTAATCTGTTGAATCCGAAACTGCCATGGGATATTTAATGTGCCCAACTTGCACAATGTCCTCCTGTTTTTTGCCCTTATCCGGGAAATATAGATATCTAATCTGACTACTCGAGAGATCAGGGGGACGTATGTCATCATTAGATACACAAATTATGGTTAATTTGAATTATTTTTTTTAAATTATGCTTTATTATGTAAATTATGCTTAATTATTATTTTTAATTGTGCGTAATGGAAAACATTCCTATGCAGGAATTGAACCTGGCACTTTTTGAGCGTGAGACGGACACCCCAACCTCTCAGCCACGGATCTGGCCACAACCCTACACTCTGAACGCTTTCTTGTCCATCTTTTTATGCATTCTGCCATGCAATCTTTGTCACTGTGCTTGTGTAAACTGATTTTGGTAAAAGTAATAACCGAATATTTTTGTCACTTAAAACGTCATAAAAGATTGCAGAGAATAATAATGGAGGAAGAGGGAATCCAAACAGAAGATGGGTACAGGATGTAGCAGATGAACTCCAGATGGGTGTATCGGACGCGGGGCATCTTGCTTATGAGCGAGAAGTTTTCCGGAAGGTTGTTAATGGTTTAAGATTCTGCAAAGGACATGCTACTGAATGAATGAATGAATAAATGAATGAATGAATAACCGATGACAGTATTCACATCAGCTTACTTGAGTCATATGCGATGAAAATACTCGTCTATCCACATATAGTGTCTGCCTTATGCCAGACTGTTAGAGCTTTACAAATTGAAACTAACGTTTTAAGAATGAAATTAACAACATGCACCTTTTGAGTCAAGCTTTCATTGTTGTTCTTTGTTTGCTCTTTGAACTCAAGCGTAGTCGATACGCGTGCTACCACTAGTTACCACTATTGTACACTACTAGTGCACTCGACTGATGTTTGCGCGTGGATTAGCTTTCCTTATTACCAGTGTCCTTCGCCATCAGGTGAACTCATTCCGACTTCTGAGGTACTTGTTATTTATTTTACGTTTGCAAGTCAAGGACGAGAAGTCAAGTGTTTGAAAATATTGCCGGTTTTGTATTCACCCTCTGTAAAGCTCGTGCAACATAATAGGTAAATACAAAACTTGGACCGGCAATATTTTCAAACACTGCAGTCATTAAAAATTCACCTTGTTTTGTGACAAGGGAAGCAACTGAGATGCCGTGCGAGGTTGTCCTCCCCTAAAAATTGTGTTGTATTCGTAAACAGTTATTTGTCGCTAGCAACAAAAAAAAAAAAACATTGCGCCATTACATATAACCTGTCGGACCGGGTCTAAACATATTAGTTGCCAGGAGACAAAGTTACTAAAAGGTCATTAACACTTTAACGTTTTGTATAATGTTTAAATTAGTTTAGTTTAGTTTAATGTTTAAATAGGCCCACTTATCATTTGGGTAGTAGTAGTAGTAGTAGTAGTAGTAGTAGTAGTAGTAGTAGTAGTAGTAGTAGTGGTAGTGGTAGTAGTAGTAGTTGTTGTTTTAGTAGTATTGTGTGTGTGTGTGTATTATATATATATATATATATATATATATATATATATATATATATATATATATATATATATATATATATATATATATATATATATATACAGTAACAACTGTATTTTGATATACAATTTATGTAAATCGTGGCACAAATTACAACTAAGTGTGGCATTATATCTAAATGTCGGTATCTGTGGCTTTTTTAAAAAGTTAGTTGCATAACCTTTACAGGACGTCGCAGTCAATCTCAGATTTGTTTGGCTTTCATAATTCTGACACACCGGATTCGAAGTTAATTACACGCGATTAAAGAGCAGATCACGTTTCGGAACTTTCTCAACAGATGGTATGGGTGTCGGTCCATTCAGAAAGCCATGACAAGTTACTAAATGTAAAATTGCCTAGAACATCATAAACATCCAGTAAATACTGGAGTTAATTGCGACGTCCTGTAAAGAACTTACAGTTAACTTTATTGTATATAAAGGTACATACAGGTAATATGAACAGGTTTTATTGCATGTAAATTATATAAGCTGTGGCATTATATGTCTGTAATATAAGATGCAGAGAAATATAAATTAATTTGTATATTGTCTATTGCTTCCTCTAATCTCTATTTCTTTCCTCTACTTCTACGAGTGCCAATCAATGCTAAGGATGTATTTCTAACACTGTAATGTAAACTGTGACATCAGGTATAAACAATAAAAGTGTGGCACGAAATACATACATTATAAAGTGTGGCACGAGATATAAATAATATAAAATGGGACATCGTGTATCACGCTTAAATAAATGAAGATGAGGGGACAAAAGAAGAGATAAATATACAGAATATTCTTCTTCTTTATAGTGATAGGAGGTAGAGAGCGCAACGCTGATCACGTTCGGGCCAAAGAGGAGAACAAGAGTGAAAGAGATAAAACCTCTCACCTCCTCCAACTCACAAGGAAAGGGATAGGAATAAAGAAGAAGATTTCAGGATTCTAGAGACAGGGGACTTAATTATTATTTATTTTCAATCCATGGTAATGAATTAGATCATTAGGCTGTGGTAGCAATAGTAAATGCACAAACTAAACTTACAGACTAAACAAACAAATCGAGAACGATACAAAAGCTCGTAATTCATCAAATCAACCCTAGTTTCAGGGACAACAAATGTTTAAACAAACATTGGATCACAAAACCAAATACACAGACATCAAATAACAAAGGGTGGTCCCTATCACATCACCCGACCTCTGCCCTCTAGGCCAAGTCCATTGGGTACACCAAGTACAACAATCAAATTCTTGAATACCTAAGTCGAGTAGAACGTGGCAATTGACAAAAGCGAGACACCTTAACAAAAGATATGATAGTTTCACATGTACAACTTTGACGCTGACATCAATAAGACACTACCAAAACATAAGTTACACCACCAACACAAAACTAAAGAGTTGCGATACTAAGCGAGAATATGTCGCCTTATATTGCGACCTTAGCAGAAACCCAGGAGTGCTCTGTCAGTAGTCATTAGCCACTCGGTTGTACACACATAAAGGCTACCCACAAATCAACTATATACACAGGGCCACAGCGTTCGTTTTCGAGAGCCAGCCGTGCCCGCAATAGACACAGGACTGAACGATCGCTTTGTTTAGTCTAGTTCCCGGGTAGTATTTTCTTTATAAGGCACTGCAAAAAAATGCTATCTAATCTCTTGCAAAATTATGAATTCCAATGGTTTGGAGAGAGTCCAAGAACCACTACGATGACTATTATTTATGTGTTGTAAATATTAAGGGAATTAATGAGAGACAAAATCACATAAAGTGGAAATATTCAGATTTAGATTCTGCTAGACGATCTGTCCCCCGCGGAGATGATAATGATAGTGATTTAGAAGATGATTTTCCATCTGCTCAACGTTACAACCAACGTGACCTAAATTAACAGGACCTGCAAAGTTTAGTAGATGCGGTTGTTGCACACAGTGAACAACAAGGGTTAGAACTGAATATTAAGAAGACCCAGATTATGTCGTTATTGGGAAGATAGAAATACCACAATGTGATATACGAGTAAATGGGCATATTCTTAATTAAGCAAGTGAATCGATACAGTTATCTCTGCACAGTCATAACATCTGATGGGAGATGCCTTGAAGAGATTAGAACAAGAATTGCCACTGTGAATGTAGCCTTTTGCAAGATAAAAAACATACTGACCAATAAAAAGATATCAATTGAAATGAGAAAAAGAGTGTTGAAGTGCTACATAGAACCTATACTTTTGTATGGATGTGAAGCGTGGACAATAAGCAGTCAAGCTGAAAAACAGCTGATGGCTGTGGAAATGTGGTTTCTGAGGAAAATGCAAGAATACCATGGACAGACAGAAAAACCAATGAACAAGTCCTTCAAGAAACAAATGAAGATCGTAAACTGATTAGAGTCATTAGACGTAGACAGTCAAATTTTTTGGGCATGTTATGAGAAGAAATGACTTGGAGAACTTGGTGACGACTGGCAAGATCGAAGAGAAGAGACCAAGGGGAAGACCGAAAAGTAAATACCTGGATGGCTTGGCCACGTGGCATGGTCGAGACAGGAACACGGAGCTGATCCACGACTCTGGTGATCGAGTGAGATGGCAGAACATGACTGCCATATACCTGGATCAGGCTGTGGATTGTAAGACACAATTTGCACAGCATTAGTTAAAGAAGAATGAAAAATGTGCAAGACGTTTTGATGCAAGCACGAAAACGTCACGAAAAAGGAGTTAGACTTCAACTAGACGTATGTGTTATAAACTTGGTTACGAACGACATGGAAAGGCAACATAACTGAAAGACAGATGAAAGCATTATGAGTCAGCTTCTCTGCATACATGTGTGAGCATTGGGCAATGGTACCATATTACAACAGTTGATTGAAGGAAAAGATTTATCCTGCTGGAGAAAGAAATGAAAAGCATTAGATTTATCCTTAAAGGAGCAAAAAGAATAATTACAGAAATACGATTGGTCTATTGAGCGTTGTTTACACGGACAGAACTATTGTGATATTATAACATCGCTGATCGAATTACATTATTATTGGATTATTGTAATATCAGATTGTTAGGAACTGATTAGTTATATTATTATATTAAATAATTATTAGATAGATAATGAATGTTAGTTAAGTGGGACAGACAGACGACACCATTTTTCGTCCTTTGTCAAGTTATAAGAAACAGAATAAAGTAAAAAAATGTTTTCAACATTTTGAAAGGTGGAGGGGGTGAATGCCATATACCTGGATCAGGCTATGGATTGTAAGACACAATTTGCACAGCATTAGTTAAAGAAGAATGAAAAATGTGCAAGTCGTTTTGGTGCAAGCACGAAAACGTCACGAAAAAGGAGTTAGACTTCTGCTGGCGTCCAGGTCGGACATGGCTTCTTGTCACTATAGCACGGCTAATACTATGCCGCTTTGTTTAGAATAATGTTTTGTTAAGTATAGTTGGAACATTTCTGTGGAGCGACTGCTTTGTCAAAATCGTCATATTAAAATGGATTAGTTAGTCGACAGATCATCCTCGTTGCACATCGGACCATTCAGTCCATAAGTGCTCGGATCCCCTCCTCAGCAAATCCCGCAGCGTGTAGCGGCTAACGACGCCAGTTCTGTGTTGGTTTATCAATCTTCTTTGGCTTCCTGCGTGGTGTTCTCGTTTGGCCACCCCTCTTTTAATTTGCTGCTCTCGCAGTCTGGCCATTGTTGTAGATTCACAGTCATCACTTGGTTCTTGCAAAAGTCTCACTTCTCGTAGAGCATTCAGAATGTCAGCCTGGTCCATGGCGCGTCCGCCCTCCACAGTAGCCTCACCTGCGAGCTTGTCAGCCCGCTCATTTCCTTGTACTCCCGCATGCCCTGGCACGAAGATGAAACTAATCTTTGCCAGCCGAGACCGCTTCAGAGGCAGCAACCATTCTCTTCGGATCGACCTCTCCTCTATCCTCTTGATCATGTTCATTGAGTCGCTAAGGAAACAAGCCCTAGTGAATGTCTGTGTCTCGAGCCATGTTATTGCTTTACTTACTGCCATGACTTCCATGGTCAGGCTACTTGTGGTTTCAGTGAAAGCACCAGAGTCCTCCTTCACAATTCTCCCTCCGGCCCGAGCTGTAAAGGCCCATGAGCTTCTCACATGTCGGATGACCGATCCATCTGTGTAGATGACCGCGTCACTGTCTAGCGAATTCTCGAAAATCAACGCTTGTACTTCAGCTTCAACAGCAGCCGGATTTTCTTGTCTGCATTTTCTATCTAGTTGGATGCAAACTGAAAAGGATGTGCAGAAGTCTGTTGGCACTTGCACCCACTCCTCGCCAGGTTCTAAGTCCTCAAGTGAACACACCTGTTGAAGAATGTCTTCGGCTTGACCCATCCACGACCGTCCTCTTTTTAACCTGCTGCCCTTCACCTTCCTAATTTCACTATGCAGTGGATGCTGTGTGTTTGCGTTAATTCTGAGGTAGGCGCGTGCCCTGCAAACTTGTATTCTCTCTTCAATGGTTGGAAAATCAAGAAGGTAGCGCATCGCCCTGCATGCTGTATCTCTTGTACATCCAAGAATAATGCGCATAGCTTCATTCTGTATCCTTTCCATCCTTTCTATCTGCTTATGGCTGACAGTCAGGATTGCCATTGCATACTCCAAAACAGACATGACCAGCCCCTCGTACAGAAGACATAGATGGCGCTGCTCACAGTTTGCTGCCAGCCATCACCCGCATCGCTGCCAAACCCCGCTTGGCCTTTGTTATCACCTGGTCTATGTGCACATTATAAGCAAGGCTTCGATCAAACCGTATCCCCAGGTAATTCATTGCCTGCAGTTCTTTCCACCGTCTCTGAACACAGCATTACAGTTGGTGTTGGATTGTTGACAATATGATTATTCAACGAGAACCAAGTCACTGTTGCCTTTGTTGGGTTGACCATTGCCCCAGCTTCATCACACCAAGTACTTATGCGATTGAGTTCGGTTTGTAGTTCCACAGCAACCTCCTCTCTATCCTTACCCTGACGATACACTAAAACATCATCGGCATATGACAATGTCCTGCCAGGTCCAGTGATCTGCTCACTGGTGATTCTCACTGTGTAGGCGTTGAACAGTACCGGAGATAATGGTGATCCCTGTGGTAGGCCAGGATATATTGTTGTTGGTTCCGAAGTCCAACTGCCACATCTAAAAACTACTTTCCGTTGGAAGAGGGCTGCAGCGATCCAACTAAGGAGGAATGGACTTACGTTTAGTTCAAGAAGCTGAAACATTAAAAAATCCAGTGGTACTCTGTTGTATGCGTCCTCAAGATCAATCGCTGCAGCAACGGTTTCAGTGCCTGAGTGGAAACCTTCATAGACATCATGGGCAAAGACTGCTGCATTGGTCCAGGTTTCTCTTTTTGGACGGTACCCACCCAGGGTAGGTGGGAAAACACCTTGCCTCTCTAGTTGGCTTGATATTTTCCTGGCAATTACCTTCTCCAGCAGCTTGCCTATTGTATTCTGCATGGTTATAATTCGATATCCCTGAATTTTTTTGTGGTCTTTGTCAGGCTTCGGCAAGGGAATCAGATAGCTGTGTAACCATTCCTCCTTGATGCTAGCACTCCCTATACTGTTGTTGTACATGTCTGCTAGTTTCTCTAGCTCACTGTCGGTACACCTATTTATGTCGTCGTATCTTATGCCATCAGGACCTGGAGCACTGTTTTTTGATCGTCGAAGCACAGCCTTGATTTCTTTCACTGTCACTGTGTCTTCATCCGAAGTGTTCTGGGCCTTGCATCTGTCTGAGGTGACCTCCTTGGCCAGATTCCGGCCTCCCATGTCTGTCTGGTTGCTCTGCTCAAGGTAGCGTTCAAAGAGGGCTTTGCCCTTGTCCTCGTCAGTCCTCTGCCAGATGAGGTCAGCACCTTGGAAGTCAGAAATGCTCTTATTCTTGACTACACCACTCATGCTTTTATGTAGTCGCCAGAACAATTTCAGTGACTTGTCTGTGCTTACTCTTTGACACACCTCTGCCCATTTTTCGCTTTTAACCACCTTGACCAGTTTTTTGAAATAGCTTACTTTTGTGTGCATCTCTCTTTCTAAGTGCAAGCAGGGACTAGGATGACCAGCTCTGTTCTTCTTGGCATTTTGCCATCTCCTTACAGCACTACGCTTATCCACCCAAGCCTTCTCCACCTCGAAACTCCACCACGGTGGCTGCTCCCAGCTTTTTTTCCTGCCCTGACACGTTCTGCGCTTGTCACGTCTTATTTTACTCACCACATCTTGCCCTGTACTGTCATACTGGAACGTCTTTACCTTTAGCTTGTGCTGTCTGGTTCTGCCTTTCTCCACCAAAATGCTGCAAGGGTGGTGGTCGCTGCCATGGTGTCCTAGGACACCCCATCTACACACTGTAGTGAGTGAAGGTGAAACTAGCGCCAGATCAATAGCACTGTCCTCATCGCCTGGACGGCTTGCTGTCCTGGTGACACAGCCACTGTTGATACAAACTAGGTCGATGGTTTCCAGTGCAGTCTCGAGCTCCTCCCCTTGTGTATTGGAGGAAGTGTTTCCCCATGATCTGCCTTTTGCGTTGAAGTCACCACAGAAAATAACATTTCTCTCGTGGCCTAATATGCCACTTAAGCACTGCCACTTCTGGGCGTCCATGCTCGCATTGCGGGCATAAACATTAACCAACACGAATGGTATACTGGAATGAACTCTCAACGCCTGTATTTGTATATCGTCACTGTCCCAACTGGACATGTCTAGCTCTGACGCCACCATGCTGTCGCGAACGAGAATCGCCGTTCCCAGATGTCGTCTGTTGTAGAAACATTTGAAGCCGGCAATTCGGAGTAGCTGATCGCCCAGTCTCGTCTCCTGGAGTGCTACAATGTCGTTCCTGTAAACTAGGGTTTCTAAAATAGAGCCCCGTTGTTTTACACTGACACAGTTCCAATATAGAATACGGATGTTCCTGAGTCCTAGACGGTGACACTTGAGTCTAAAACGTCTCAAACCACCGCGCTTACCTAGTTTCTTTTTCCCTGCGCGGCTACCACGCCGCTTAATTATGTTGACTGCTGAACGCTCGGAAAACACACGTTGTTCCGCCATGTTGAAAAAACGTAAACACAGACTGATGAGAACCACACACGCTGCTGAAAATTCACTCAAGGATGGCTTCGCTCGATGCACGAACTCCGTAGCACCCGCGCAGATCTTGAGTAGAAACTCCTTAAACATTAAAATGGATTGTGAGAAGAAAACTATCCAGCGTCGTCTTGTAAAGGTTTGGTTTCAGTGGCCGATTTTGGTTTTCATTTTTTAATTAACGAACAAGGAGAATGAGACAACATATATATATATTAACGTCTTCGCTCCTTGGCAATGACCGCCCACGCTTATCGGCATTACACGTTATGGATGGATGGAACTAAATGATAAATTCCGAGATCTATATCTCTCCAGGGATTATTCAGAACTTTAGCTCCAAGACTGAAAGGAAACAAAAATTACTGACTGCTGAAACAAAGGTTACATTTTATCGCAGCAGAGAGCAAGGTTTTCTTCCATTCTTTTGTAGAGAAAACAACCTTGATGTTTTGTATAATGCAGGAAGTCTTGTAAACGAAATGGGAGTAAGTTATACACCAGCTGAGTGGTGACTTTTCATTGACAATTCCAAAAGAAAGAAGTTTGAAAAGTGTTCTCTTACACAATGAAGGAGGAGTATGCTAAAATAAGCGCAGTTCTAAAAAAAAAAAAAAAACATGGAAGTATTTAGAACATAACTGGATGGTTTGTGTCGATCTTAAGATAATGAACTTCTTGCTTGGACAGCATAAGGGATTCACCAAATATGCATACTTTATATGTTTCTGGGATAGCTGGGCAAAAGATGCGCGCTGGATAAAGAAATAGTTACTGGTGAGTGATGAATTTAAAACTGGAGAAGAAAATATTGTCAACAAGTCTCTTTATTGATCTAATAAGATTTCTTCTGCCGCCATTACATACTAAGTTTGGCTTCATGAAGCAATCTGTTAAGGCACTGAACAAAGATGGCAGCTGTTTTAATTAGTTATGCAGAAAGTTTTCGAAATTGAGCATATAAAAATTCACATCTTGAATTTTTGATGGACCTCAAATTAGAAAGTTAATAAACGATTCAAATTTTATTGATTCGATAAACATAACAGAGTCCACAGCCTGGTCGTCATCTGTTTTAGTTGTGCAAAACTTTCTTGGTAACTTTCAAGCAGACAATTGTTCTGAATTACTTGAAAATGTGCTGTCGAGTTTTCGTAAGCTTGGATGCAACATGAGCATACAATTGCATTACCTCCATAACCATTTACATTTCTTTCCCGAAAATCTTGGCGACTTTCGTGAGGAGCAAGGTGAAAGATGTCACAAAGATATAAAAACAATGGAAGAGAGATACCAGGGACTTTGGGATGCCCACATGATGGAAGATTACTGTTGGACCCTTAAGCACGACTGTCTGGGCATATCACATTCCAAGAAGTCCTCAAAAAGAAGTTTTTTCTGTGTTGACTAAAGATTAAAATAACAATGGGGGTTGAGTGGTCTCGAGGTATGGTGTCCGCCTCGAGTGCTGGAGGTCCCGGGTTCAGGCCCCGGTGAGGACCGGGATTTATTAAAAAAATCCACCTGGACTTCCAGTAATAAAATGTCCCCTGGTCTCTGGGTAGTGAGATCGGACGCCCGTGTGTATTGTTGCGCACGTAAAAAATCCCTTGGCAGTTGGAAATCGAAAAAGAGTAGCCTAACGGCGCTGCCCGGGCAAAATTTCGAGTTAAAAATCTACCCAAAGTATTTCAGGAATCTCGCCGATGCAACGGAGTTCGTGCATTGAGCTGAGTTTCTCCAGACTCAGGTTTGGGTTAGGAGGAAAACGGAGCACTTATGGGTTAAACCGTGTGCCGTGATGTTGATCCAACGACTAAAAAAAAAATGCTAGTGATAAAGTGTTAATACATATTTGGCGTTTTATATGAAGGCAATAAAAGCACAGTAATTACATATAATGTGAATGCAGATTCCAGACAAACTACCACTAATAGCACAAATCTCTAGGCTTGTACATAACAATTTTCCTACTAAGAACGACATTCATTATTAGTTATCTCATAAACTAGAGCTGATTGAAACAAAATCCGATTACATTTTTGGAATCAGCAACACAAAATTACGAAAGGACAGCTATACAATTTAAGGCACCAAAATATGTGTAGACCAATGTAATACAAGCTGTGGCAATACCATGGTCCAGAGGCCTGTCCTTGACACAACGCCTCCCCCATACACGACTTTCGACATTGATCCCTCAAACACCAGATGTCATGTCTCTGTTGATAGACATGTACAAATTATCTAGCACGTTTTGAATCCGTCAACCTTCTGGCCCTCCTCTCTTGTCGCCTCGCCGGTACACTTCCCTCCATAATTATCGGAACTTCATTTTTAATTCACCGCAAACAAAGGAATCCCGGGCGTTTCCGGAAAATCACGTGACATCAGGGTGATTCCATGGTCGGTATAGGGGCGTGTTGATATACTCTGGTTGAGTGTGTAGTGGACTGCTAGATCGATCGATGGATGCAATAAATGTTTTTGTGGTCCGAAGGGCCCTCAGTATCGCCGGAGTGTATATCCATATCTTGTGCTACTCGTCTTATCTTGTGCTTAACCTATCTGTCTGCGCTCATCTTTGATTTATCTAGGGCACAGTTTGAAAAGACAGTGACACGCGGTTTTGGGCACATCTTGCTGCAAATACACTTGTCGACCGACCACGAAGAGAATCCCAATATCCCTATTCTGAAAACTGACGATCCCACTAGATCTAGGTCAGTGCTTAAAATAGCTATGCGTTTTGTTTGCGGTGAATAAAAATGAAGTACCTGATTATCTTTTCTAGACTTGTATTTCTCTTTCAGAAGCCCTAAATTATTAATTGTCCTCAGTTTTGTTAACCTTCGGCATTATATATCTTTATACAGTGCAAACCGCTTAAGGCGATCTCGGATGTGGCGATTTCTGCTATGAAGAACAATATTCTATTAATCTTCATCATCTGATGTTGTTCCGCTTGTACCCTTCGGGTGTCGAGGTGAAGTATAAACAGCGGGAGAGTGCCCTCATATGGACTTCATATATCTGAACTCTGCTATTCCCTCTGCCCATCGTTTACGCATTGTACGTTGCAAATGCATAACTATATGCTTTAACTCTTATAAGAGACATTTCTGATCAGAAGAACTATTTCCCAGATGAGTTCGCCTTTTAGGTCTGCACTAATACTATATCATTATGCATTAATAGTATATAGTGTGTTGTTATATGCCAGTAATATATACAGTGGCATTAGATATAAATAGTACATAGTGTGGCGATATATGTCAGTAATATATACAGTGGCATTAGATATAAATAGTACATAGTGTGGCGATATATGTCAGTAATATATAAAGTGGCGTTAGATATAAATAGTACATAGTGTGTCGTTATATGTCAGTAATATATAAAGTGGCATTAGATATAAATAGTACATAGTGTGTCGTTATATGTCAGTAATATATACAGTGGCATTAGATATAAATAGTACATAGTGTGGCGTTATATGTCAGTAATATATACAGTGGCATTAGATATAAATAGTACATAGTGTGGCGATATATGTCAGTAATATATACAGTGGCATTAGATATAAATAGTACATAGTGTGTCGTTATATGTCAGTAATATATACAGTGGCATTAGATATAAATAGTACATAGTGTGGCGATATATGTCAGTAATATATACAGTGGCATTAGATATAAATAGTACATAGTGTGTCGTTATATGTCAGTAATATATACAGTGGCGTTAAATATAAATAGTACATAGTGTGTCGTTATATGTCAGTAATATATACAGTGGCATTATATATAAATAGCACATAGTGTGGCGTTATATGTCAGTAATATATACAGTGGCGTTATATATAAATAGCACATAGTGTGGCGTTATATGTCAGTAAAATATACAGTGGCATTAGATATAAATAGTACATAGTGTGGCGTTATATGTCAGTAATATATACAGTGGCGTTATATATAAATAGCACATAGTGTGGCGTTATATGTCAGTAATATATACAGTGGCATTATATATTAATAGTACATAGTGTGTCGTTATATGTCAGTAATATATACAGTGGCGTTAGATATAAATAGCACATAGTGTGGCGTTATATGTCAGTAATATATACAGTGGCGTTAGATATAAATAGTACATAGTGTGGCGTTATATGTCAGTAATATATACAGTGGCATTAGATATTAATAGTACATAGTGTGTCGTTATATGTCAGTAATATATACAGTGGCATTATATATTAATAGTACGTAGTGTGTCGTTATATGTCAGTAATATATACAGTGTCGTTAGATATAAATAGTACATAGTGTGGCGTTATATGTCAGTAATATATACAGTGGCATTAGATATAAATAGTACATAGTGTATCGTTATATGTCAGTAATATATACAGTGGCATTATATATAAATAGCACATAGTGTGGCGTTATATGTCAGTAATATATACAGTGGCGTTAGATATAAATAGTACATAGTGTGGCGTTATATGTCAGTAATATATACAGTGGCATTAGATATAAATAGCACATAGTGTGGCGTTATATGTCAGTAATATATACAGTGGCATTAGATATAAATAGTACATAGTGTGGCGTTTTATGTCAGTAATATATACAGTGGCATTAGATATAAATAGTACATAGTGTGGCGTTTTATGTCAGTAATATATACAGTGGCATTAGATATAAATAGTACATAGTGTGGCGTTATATGTCAGTAATATATACAGTGACATTAGATATAAATAGTACATAGTGTGGCGTTATATGTCAGTAATATATACAGTGGCATTAGATATAAATAGTACATTGTGTGGCGTTGCTGGACTCCCTGGCCTAGATATTAGCGACTTTCTCCGTAATCCCGTACACTCTCGTGAGTAACGTGACGACGGCGAGAATCGGTAGCGGTTCTAACCGCGTCGGTAACTTACGGGGTATGTGAGCCGGTAGGTTAGCTTTCCCTATAAACAGTGTCCCTCGCCATCAGGCGAACCCACTCCGACTTCAGAGGTACTTTTAATTAAAGAGGAAGGGCACAGAGAAGATGGGTGCAGGATGGGGCAGATGATCTCCAGAAGGGTGTATCGGACGCGGGTCATCTTGCTTTTTACCGAGAAGTTTTCGGGACGGTTGATATGGGAGCGAGATTCTGCAAGGGACATGCTAATGAATGAATGAACTGTTTCTTAACATGTATGAGTATCCTAGTTATTACTTTGTATGTGTACCCTAACAGTTACTCTAAATATTTATACCTTAGTTGTTACTTTACATGAGTATGTCCAATTGTTACTTTAAATATGTGCACCCAAATTGTTAATTTATATATGTGGATTATTCTAGTTATTATAAATATGTGGATCTTATTTGTTACTCTAAATATGTGTATTCTATCTGTTACTTTATTATGTCTACCTTAGTTGTTACTTTAAATATTAATATCGTAGTTTTTACTTTAAATATGAGTATTGTAGTTGTTACTTTACATATGTTCATGCTAGCTGTCACTTTAACCCTTACAGTCTTACAAAGTTAATACTATTATCAACTCTCACTTAGTTGTTTCTTCTATGGGGATTCAAACAGACGACCACCAGGCCCGCAGGCAAGCATGCTAGCCGCTGAGCTCCCTTTGCTGTCCTGTTCAGTTTCAGTTGTGTTCTACCATTAACTTCACTTGAAATGACGTACATGTGAAATAAATTGAAGCCAACGTACAGACATTTTAACTGTCTGTGTTTTATGTAATATATCATGAATAATTGTCCCGGTTTGTTCCAAGGGACATTTTAACTGTCTGTGTTTTAAATAATAAAAATGAATTGTCCCGATTTGTTGCAAGCGACATTTTAACTGCCTGTGTTGTACATAATAATTAATTCACCTATATGTATAACTGTAACTCATGCAATCTCATACCGTGAACGCTTGTATCAACTCTGCTTTGGTTACTATTTCAAGTATGTGTTTTTCAACCTGCTGTTGGAATGTGAAATGTTTAGGATTATCACATTTTACAGGCCAGAGTGCGCATAGAAATAGCTAGCATGCAAGCCGGTGAGCCCCCTTTTCTGTCCTGTTCAGTTTCAATTGTAATTTACCGTTCACTTCACTTGAAATGACGTACATTTGAAATAAAATCAAGCCAAC